>LZPO01088184.1:0-12403 GCA_001675575.1 Neotoma lepida | reverse complement strand
TCTGGATCAGGGCTCTGTGTTGACAGATAGGGTATTCATCCATGTGAATACTCACTGGAGTATGTCAGTACAGGCTCCCTCTCGATTACTTCCCGTAGTCTAAGGTGGGGGTCATCCTTGCGTATTCCTGGGAACCTCCCTAGCATTCTGTTTCCCCCTCTTCCCATGATGTCTTCATTTATCATGGTGTCTCTTTCCTTGCTCTCTTACTGTGTCCCTGTTCCAACTCGAACCTCCCGTTCCCCTATGCTCACATCCTCCCCAGATCCAATTTTTTTCTAAGGAGAGAAAATAGTAAACCATAGATTTAAAAATGAGTTAGGTGCTGCATTGGTAAGGGAGCAAGGAAACTTAGCCTACTTGACAGAAGGTGATCTCCTCTCAGAAGCTCCCAGCAGACAGATGTACAGTGGAACTGATGTCTCCTAAGCAGGTTGGGGAAATTTCAAAGACAGCTTGTTCCCCTTAATAAGCTGCCTTTCTTATAGGGAACATTTAATTACCAAATGAGTTAGCTGAGGAGGCAGCATGTCACAAACTATGTTGGTTATATGGAAAATGAAGGAAATAAGCAAATAACAGTCATTTTGAAAATGTTTCATGCACTGGCTGTTTAAAAGTCTATTTTAAAGGCCAAGGTAATTGCGAGGCTTCAGTAGAAACAAATGCCATAATCAGGTACCTGCACTGAAGATTCAGTGTTAATTACAAAGTGCCAGAAGTGCAGCTCATTCAAATTGTAATTTAAATACTGATGTCTCTGTTTCTTGGTCATTCTCAGTTCCTATTGGCTACTTGAAATCAATAATATGATGGGTTTAACAGTTGGCATATAATTCCAAAAATTATATTTGGGAATCTGGTCTAATTACATTTCTTCAGTAAAAAGAAGTCTGTCCCTCTAAATTGAGCATAAGCTCCCGAGGGCATATGGATAGTTAGAAAGCTATTGTCTTCTTCAAAAGTGGCAATGCAATTTATTTATATATTTTATATTATTTATATATTTATATCAAAAAATAATTATATCATTTCCCCAACTTCCCTTTCCTCCCTCCAGCATATGCCATCCTTGTTCCTCCTTTTGGGTTCAATGACACCCTTTCCTATCAAACTGATGGCATTTGTGCTTTTACTGTTACTGTTAAACATGTGTGGAGAGAGATGACACAAAGAAGTCATTCCTGAAATTATATGTATACGAACAACAAAAACAGACTTACCAGGCTGTATTTATACATTTGTACAACTTTTAATTTTTACTCATTTCTCTGATTAAACTTGTGCAGACTGATTAATATCCATACCTCATTGGTCATCTAGAGACTAAAAGAACTGACAGATGTCTTAGAGCAAATGAAAAAAAGTACACTGTGTTTAAATAGTTTTTTTTTTTTTTTTTTTTTGGTTTTTCGAGACAGGGTTTCTCTGTGTAGCTTTGTGCCTTTCCTGGAACTCACTTGGTAGCCCAGGCTGGCCTTGAACTCACAGAGATGCACCTGCCTCTGCCTCCCGAGTGCTGGGATTAAAGGCGTGCACCACCACCACCCGGCTAAATAGTTTTAATAAACAAAACTGTCAGCATAGTATAGATAAACAAATACCACAAATCAAGAATAAATTTCTGACACCAGAGGTAGAGGAAATAGGTCAAATTATAAGGATGTTGGAAGAAAAAAACAGAAGGATATATAACTAACTTGATATGATAAGGATGCTGTGGATAAACATTAACAGAGAAGAGATGTAATATATCTTCCTTCTTGTGTCCATGCTGACAACTGAGCGGTTGAGTTGAATGGCCTTGTCTTTGAGATAAAGGGCTGAACTGTAGCAGAATGTTCTTGTATTACTATATCAAAATATCTTTTGCAACACCTGAAATGTAAAAACAATTCTAATAACACATGTGAAGGATAATATTTGGAAAAAAAATAAAGAAAATTATGTTCAGTTTTATTTTCTTATGCATCTTGTATCTACTGGTTTATTATCATCAAATTGAATTGGACTATAGTTCTTTTCATTTTATGTGTGTCTGTACTTACTATTAAAATATTCTTAGATTGTATGGAATGAGGTATGGTGGCATATATCAGTAACCTCAGAACTCTGGAGTCAGAAGCAGGAGGATCACAATTTTGAGACCAACCTGGTCTGCATAAAGAATGCCTATCTCAGAAAAAGTATGTGATGGGTTTGTTTGCATATATACTGTAAACACACAGCTTGATTGCAAAATCATTAATAATAAATAAGCTGGTAAAAAAGCAGGCCCAGCAAGCAACAGAGAACAAGCCAGTCAGCAGCAAACTTTTGTGGTCTCTGTTTCAGCTCCTACCCCAGGTTCCCATTTTGAGTCAACTGCCCTGGCTTCCTTTGATGAAGGGCTCTACTCTGTAAATTAAAATGAACCTTTCTCCCGAAGTTGCTTTGGGTCATGTTTTATCATAGCAAGAGCAAAGCAACTAAGACAGATAATAACTTTTGTTTTGTTATTTTTGGTCAAGATGGCTTTACCTATTTGGGGTTTTATGGAAATCCCTATAACCTTTATGTTTTTTCCCTAGAAATAGGAAGACTGCCATTGGTATTTTTATATGATGATACTGAATCCACAAATTGCCTTGGGTAGTATGGACACATTAATAACATTGATTATTCTAATTTGTAAATATGAAGTGTATTTCCATATCTTTTTCTGTCCTTCACAATTTCTTGTTGTGAAGAATCAATGTTTTATGGCTTGCAATTAGATATCTTATAGTTATTTGATTAAATGTATTTCTGGCTATTTTATTTATTTTATAGCTATTATAAATGGGGTTCTTGTTTGTTTTTCAGATGATTAAATTTTACACATAAAAACACTACTAATTTTTGTTTGTTAATTTTGTTTTCTGAAACTCTGCTGGATTGATTTATTTGCTCAACTATTTTTTGGTGGAATCTTTAGAATTTCTGCATACCAGACATAGCATCTAGAAACAAGAAGTTTCAAATGTCCTCCTTTCCAGTTTGGATGATTCTTCTCATTTCTGCAGTGAAGACAATGGGTACTGTGCTGAATAAAGTACTGACAGTGGACATCAGAGTTTTCCAGATCTTGAAAGAAAACATACAGACAGGTAACATTGTATGTTGTCTCAACAGGTTATATTTAAGAATATGTGTGTGTGTGTGCGCGTGTGTAAATACATATACTCATGCAATAACAATTAGTGAGGAAAGAGACCATGAGTTTGAAGGAGAGTAGGGGGGGATGTGGAAAGTTTTCAAGAGAGTGAAAAATGGGGAGAAATGCTGTAGTTAATTTACAATCTCAAAAATAACCAAACAAAAATAAAAAGCATCAGATTTGCCATTCTAAAGATTTTAGAAGCTGTTTCTTTTGCAAAGTTTTTGTATCTAATTGAATTGTGTTAGAGTTTTTATAAAGTATTTATAAATTATCTTTCAACTACATGTTGATTTGATCATATGGTCTTTGACCTTCACTTTGTTGGCATAGTTATTCATGCATATTTTGTTGAAGTATTTGTATCTACATTCATCAAGGTTGTTGGCCTGTAGTTTCCTCTTGGTGGAGTTTCCTCATAAGGCTTTGGCATCAGAATTTTGGAAGAATTACCTCCTCAAGTTTTTTGACATATCTAGGAATATGATTTTTACTCTAAGTATTTGATAAAATTCAGCCATGAAACCATCTTGTCTTGGTCATTGGTCTGATAGCATAATTTTACTAATAAAACTATTGTGCATCATTGGCTGGTTAAGGTTTTGTATTTCCCTCTGATTCAACCCTAGGAAGGTAAACACATACCCAGGAACTCTTCCATTCTTTATAGGATATTGAACATTTGGTATACAGTTGTTTGTAATAATCTCTAATGTCCCTGCTGGGCTAGTTGTAATGTTTTCATTTTTCACTTCTGATTTGATTTGTCGATTTTGCTCATCATTTTGGATATCCAGATTGTGCTCCATAGAAATCAGAGAAAAGGAGAAACTTCCAGCTATTGGTGGGAATGTAGATGGGTAGACTCAAGCCACGTGGAAAGCAAGATGGAGGCTCCTTCGAAACTGAAGGAGTCACCACATGGTCATGCAATTGTACAGATGGTGTCATAAAAGGTATTGTAGCATGGATAGAGGAGGAAACCTCAAGTTTAATTCTAACTCTTCTTTAGTAAATAGAGCTGTTCATATCTAACATCAGAGATCAGTTTTAGCCTGCCCATCTGCATAGTGGATACACCCCGTTCCCAAATGGCATTCCCTGTGGAAAGGCATGTCTCATTTCAGTAATAAACATTATTCTAATATTTATCATAAAATATAGTTTTTCTCGTGATTCGTCTAGGAGACAGAATATCGACACTCAAAAATGTTCACCAAATAACCATCATTTGTACTGTGTCTGTGGTATGATTAATAAGCAGCCTATTATGGCTAGAGGGCTAAGGAGATATGAACAGAAAGAAGAAAAGATATTGGTGGTGGGCAAAGGCATGCAGGATAAATATTTGGATCCACTGAGATTTTTACTTCTGTGAATGATTGATGTTTTCATTTAAGTGAAATAATTTTTAGTTGCATTATTTTTATTTGGAAACATTAAGCACTGATTTATACTAAATAGCACAAACCTCTTCCACTAAACCATTTATTAATATTGCTTATTAACTTCTTACTCATTAATTTATTGATTATTAACATCTTTCATTGTTTTATAATTAAATGAACTAAATTTAGAAGAAAAATAAAGACAAAACATGTAGATGTTTGTATGTACTCACATGTTTTTAAATACCATCTTTGGTCCAATGACAAATAACATGAAAATGAGATGAAAGAAAGTTTAAAGATAAACTGCAGAAGAAACGATCAAAATTTCAGATGCAGCTTTATGCCGTGGTATCTAGGGGGCAATTTGACATTGGTGCTTTGTAGAGATTATGTTAAGCACAATAGATTTTACTTGGCATAATTACCTTTGCACCGCTAGACCCATAACTAGTCCTTCAGCCCTAGACATTAGGTCATTTTGACTTTGTCTTATGGCTGAAACTTGTGCTTCTGACCCTAGGTGACTTTCAATAGAGGACCAAAGCCAGCACATATGGCCTCAGAGTACATGCTGCAACAGTTTGACCTTGAATTGTTGTGTGAGCCAAGGGCCTCAGCAAAGGCAGCTTCTCTGGCAGGTGTGAGGCCTCAGGCTGCAGGCTCTGGTAGTTTATTACCATGCAGGAACAGTCTGGCTTGGTGTCACTTGCTACAAAAGTAGGGTTATTACTTGTGTCTACAAAGCAGGCAGCACCATTACACAGGAGGTCCAGAAACCAGAGAGCATCTTGGTTCTGTTGCTGAGGTGGCAATAGGTGTCCATCTTTCTGCCTTTAGAACACAGGTTCAAACTATTAAAAATTTAACCCTTTCTACATGTTAGTCCAAAGGCTCAATGATAGAAAGATGCTGAAGAGTGTTAGTGTGCCCTTTAAAATGATGGTTATGGTACTGGGCATGTGGCTGTCACAGTGCTTAAGAAATTTATGAGATGGAAAAGATAGCCATTGTGTACACAGGAGAGGCACACAGGACTGGGACACTGGCTCTCACTGTAAACTGTCTGGCCCAGCACAACCCCTACAAGCACCGCCCTCATGCCTCAAGATCAGTTTCAGCCCAGCAGTCTTCAGAGAGCAATTTTCTGCGGGCTCTGAGGTGAGTGCTTTTGTAGATTGCATGTATTTTCAGACAATAGCAGTTCCATTTCCAGAATGTTTATGTCTGTGTATAAGAGCCTGCTCAGAGAATACCTTAGAGTCGGTGCTATTCAATAGAGCCAGTCTTCAGGGCTGAAATGCTCAAAGGGAAATGGGAGTCAAGAAGTTGAGAATACGATGGGTGGGGGGAGAAAACACTCTGAGCACCGAGTGAGGAAGCTGCTGCCCTTGCAAACAAAGACGCAAACATTGCTTCAGTACCGCCCTTCTTAAGAGATCCAAGAAAGACACATCTGGATTCCTGTTCTCCCCCACAGCCCGTGGCTCATTTTCACGGTCAGCTTCTCTGGGTTTAGAATCGTCTATGTGATACACAGTTGTTATGATTTTATGAAAGCATTTTCAAACAGATTTTATTGAGGATAGAAGACTTACCACGAATCTGGGTGTCAGCATCTCATGGGACCCAGACTGAATAAAGGGAAAGACTAGAAAGCAGGCAGCACCAACTTCATCTCTCTGTCGTTCTCACCGCCAATCCTTCTCCACCATGGTGGACTGCAGCCCTTTAAAATGTGGGCCAAAACAATCATTTTCATCCTTCTGCTGCTTCTGTCGGATGTTTTGCCCGAGCATTGGGAAGAGCAACCCATGGAATTGCCACTGATGAGTAAGGTCATTGCTGTGTTAAATCTGACTGGATTTGTGCGCTGTGAGAATGGGCTTGTGAGAAGAATGAAGAAGAGTTAGGCTCAGTAGTCTGGGGGAAGCTCTACAGTTTGTAGCTCAGTAAGCCGTTCTTATCGGGCGTTGAAGACCACAATGCTAACAGAAACGCAAGCAGTGAAGGCCCGGCCAGTGTGGTTTCAGAAGAGAACAGGGCTCTGTTGGGAATGAGCATGAAGGCTGTCCATGGTACATGCTGACACAGAGCCTAGCCGCATTCGGGTTTTGTCCTGAAATTTTTTTTTTTTTTTTGGTTTTTCGAGACAAGGTTTCTCTGTATAGTTTTGGCGCCTTTCCTGGAACTCACTTGTTAGCCCAGGCTGGCCTTGAACTCACAGAGATCCGCCTGCCTCTGCCTCCTGAGTGCTGGCATCAAAGGCGTGTACCACCACCACCCGGAGACCTGACATTCTGAGTAAGGCAAAATCCAAAACAAATCAACTAACTCGTTTAGATGGAATTTCTACACAGCTTAATGTCCAAGCTGTGGCACGGTTACTACTTACTGTTCTTAGTGTCCACAGAGATAAAGAGTAAAGAGAAACGGAAGAAAACAGCAGCAGCAAGAACAAAACCCTACAGTGTGACAGAGAAAGGGGTATGACGGAGTTTTAAAAAACAGACAAGGCAAACATATACAAAGCAGATGTAACTGTGACAGAAATTAATGTCACCAAAGAGAAATAACCCTGTTCTCCATTGGGGCAATAGGAAAGATGCCATGATGGAAAGTCCCCAGACTCAGGAGATTCCAATTTGTGAAAATGTTAATGTACCAGAAAGCACAGAGACAGTGAATTGGGAACACATCTGGAGGTACTTACAAACACGGGAAAGTACTTTGTTAATGTTAACCACCAAGGTATACTGAGGCCAATACAGGTGAGGTGAAGAGGGGCAGGTGACATCTCAGGCTGATGGCATCATTCACACAGTGCACTCAAAATATAAGACTTACAGGGTTGTGGGGGTTCTAAAAGTGACAGAAGCCAGTGTGAAGCCTGAGGGCATTTGTTATGTCAAGACTGTGGAGTATCGACTGAGAAAAGCTCCTGGTGTGGAAGACAGCTGTCCCCTGTGCTATGGGACACAGGGCTAGAGGATCAGGGCTGTCCAAGCTTGTTGGACCCCAGAGGATGTTACCATAATCTCGAGGTGCCCACGGGGTTTCAAGGTTTGGTATTAGACTTGCTGTGTACCCATGCTCCCTTTTGAAACAGGAATGTTTACTGTGTGACATTGCATATTGGAAATATGTGACTAGGTTTACGTTTCAGAAGAGATTTTGGACTTTTCAACAATGTTGAAACTGTTAATACTATGGGCAGTTTTGAAGCTGAAATCAATGTATTTTGCATTATGAGATGTCCATTGTGAGGGCCAGAGGTAGAGTCCTACAATTTAAAAGTGATGTTAGACATGGACATAAAGTTAGGTGGATAGGGAGGCAGGGAGGATCTTAGAGGAGTTGGGGATGGGAAAAACGTGATCAAAATATATTGTATGAAAAAACTTTAAATAAAAAATTGTTATAATTAAAATACATAATAGTGATGTGTTAGGTGTCAAGTCAACAAGGCATGGACTTGTGATGCTTATCTTCATCATCAAATTGGCTCTATGTAGGAATATGTAAGAGTTACATGTCTGGGCAAGTATGTGAGGGAATTTTCAGAGAGGCTTAATTGAGGAGCAAAATTGCAGCAGCATGAGAGTGGTGCTAACCCATGGGCCGAGGTTCTCAGCTAGATAAAGAAAACGGAAAGTGACCTGAGCCCTCAGATTAACCTCTGTGTTTTTGGTTCATAGAGACAGCATCTCCAGGGGCCCTGAGCTTGGTCGTCTGCACCTTCCAACCATAATGGACCATGTGCCCTCAAACCATAAAGCCAAGGCACACCCCTCCCTCCTTACATTGTGTTGTCAGGCATCCTGTTACTGCAGCTAGAGAGGTAGCTCACACAGCCCNGGCATGGTCCTGCATAGAGATAAAAATGTAGCATTTGGTAGGGCTTTCCTACCAATTACCATAGCAGATCATGGATTCCAAGAAGGTGACTAGATTGACTTGTGGAAGAGGAGGTAGAAGGAGTGTAAGAGCCAGAAGAGAAGAGGGACACCAGGAGAACAAGGTCTTCTAAATCAACTGAGAAAGGCTCACGTGAGCTCACAGAGACTGAAGCAGCAATCACAGGGCTGACACAGGGCTGTACTAAGTCCTCTGAGTATATATCATAGCTTTCAGTTTAGTGTTTTTCTGAGGCTCTTGAGTGTGTGAATGAGTGTATCTCTGGTTCTTGTGCTTTCTCTTGGGGCTCTTTCCTTCTGCTGGTTTGCCTTGTCCAACTTCAATGTGATAGTTTTTGCTTTATGGTATATTTTATTTTCTTCTATTTTGTTGTTATTTTTTAGAAGCCTTTCTTTTCTAATGAGAGACTGAAAGGGAGTGAATCTGGATGGGAGAATAGGTGGGGAAGTACTGGGAGGAGTACAGGGAGCAGGAACTGTAATCAGGATATAGTTTATGAAAAAGAATCTATTTTTAATGAAAGAAGGAAAAATAAAAAAAAGGATCGAAAAAAAGAATGTCTGAGGACCTCGAGGATATGACCCCTTCCTGGGATGAGGTTCCTGAACCTCTCTTTACTCAGGTGTGATGTGCTCCTCCATCTGAACTCAGAGGGATAGAAACATTGGGAAGGGTCATTTAGAATCTTACATGTACACATATGTAAACAAATGAGTGTATAAGCATATATGGTCTATAAATGTACGCTAAAATATACCCATATACCACATGTGTGCAACTGTGAGAGCATATATTGATGTATAGCGTAAGTATACTTGCATGCTTATACACAAATGTAACATATAAGCCACATGAATACACATCCATGTATGCTTTCATATAAATATGAAACACACCTTTTTTTCAATATTGTGCATTGTTAGTGATAGTTTACTGATTTTCCTATATTACCTTTCTCTCTGTATCTTAGTCAGATAAAATGTGCTCAAATAACCAAGGCCATTTGCTGGTTTCTCCTCCTTTCCATGTGTTCCTTTTTCTTGGTCACAAGATGTCTTCAAAAAATACTGAGAGCTCATTTGAATGTATTTATTTTGTCTTAATTATTTAACTTTGGTCACGGATTGTATAGTATGACCTACTTGAGAGCAGNANACATATTTTAATTCAAGGTTGGTATCCTAGCATATAACAGCATGCCATACAATGACCCCTCAATTCTTCACTGATGTTACGAATCTCCCTGATAACTCTGTTTCCAAGAAATTGATCTATAAATCTTTGGAACAATTACAGAATATGAGGGGAAAACAACATATTCAGATGCAAGCAATGGGGAAATTTCATGCAGTGGTCATGCAGTCTGTCAAGAGGGTCATCACAGAAAACCTCAAACAAAATCATAGACCAGGCTTCAGTGAACTACTTATGCTTCGAGGTAAAATAAAGAGATCTTGTTTGAAATCAAGGCCAGGCATAGTGATTACAGATTCTCTTTGTGAGGCTGGAGTGTACTTAATGCTTCCTCAGAGGCAGAGCCAGCAACTCCTGCCCAATCAACAAAGCCTGTTACCTCACCAGTTGGGAGACTATCTAATGCAGACTGCAGATGTGAAATCTTTAGACTTGTTTGAAGTTTGAGAGTCACATACATCAAGCTCCAGAGCAGTACAATCTCTCCATCTCTTGGAGTTTCTCCCAGCAGCTGACATGAGCCTGCATGCACAGTTCTGATTCTCCATCACGAGAGTCTGATTCAATTGACCCAAGAGGCCATTGAGCATCGAGTGGTTGCATCATCATCCTCTGATCAACATTAGCATGAAAATAAAATACTTCTGAATATGGTGACTCCGTGTTGCTTTTCTCGTGGAGATGGCTGCAGGATTTTAGAATGCTCAAATGCAGGCAAGCATAACGCAAGACTCCTGTGAATTGTAAAGCTATGCAATATAACATATTACTTCAAAGTCCCATTCTCATTATTTAGCACACAGAAAACATGTAGCATGCAAGAGAATACATTGATTCTTATGGCACGGTCTTCCTGGGCACCATTATGCCCCAAATTGGATAGTACAGCTCTTTGTTTTCACCATATGCCATGGTGGACTGGAGGTCTAGAATTTTGCCCTCGTATCTATTCCTGGATTCTAGAGCCATTCAGGAATCACAGCTTTGTACATTTCTTTTAACGCTACTGATGAACCCTTTTCATACCACTGACTAGATTTTATGTTCGATGCAGGAGCAGTAAAAGTGATGCTCATGCTGAGAGCCCTGGGTCCTTAGCTGTGCTTCCTAACTGTGAAGCATGCTGGGGAGTTACATTTCCTGTTAGTGGGGAGGGAGGGAGGGAACCAGCTGAGCAGTCATTGATGTGATGACATAGAAGTGTGTTGTTGAGTGAAATACTGCTGTGGTGTGTTAAGTAAACCCAGAGCTTGAAGGAGCCTTTCTTGTTGACATTAGGAGCTGATTAGATCTGTGATGCTGATGAAAACCAAAAGCAAAATTGCCATATGAAACAACTGAAAGCAGAGAGAGTGCCTCCTCTAGATTTGTGTTTGTCTCAGACATACAGACATTGTCCAGGTGTCTTCATTAGCTATGGAGATCCTTGTGGTGTCCCTTGTCAGTGTTGGATTGCTCCCTCCACTAAGACTATCAGCTTAACATAGAGCAAAGGATAATTTACACTAAAATTGATAGTAAATAACATGCAACTTTTTGTATGTCTGAGTAGGGGTGTTTACATGTGTTCACGTTGGGGTGTGCATGCATGTAGAAGGAAGGGACACTTTCTCTGCTTACAAATGACCCAGATATTTCCTAAGAAGTGAAAGCATGAGGGGACTAGAGGTAGAAAGAGCAACAGGGGTGACTGAGGGGACAAGAGAAGGCAATCGGGGTAATTGAAGCACATTTCAGACATAAATGGATGAAACTATTATGAAGCCCATTGTACAATGAATATAAGCTAATATTAAAAGTAAGATGATTAGGAAATGTTTGCACACTATTATTCATTTAGTTCATATATGTCTATTCTTGGTATTAGCAAATATTTGCAGTGTTAAAGAGAAACATTTTCTGCCCTATTAGTTCCCCCTTCCCTGTGTAGTTAGTGGTGAATGTGACTTCAGCACTCTCCTTATCCTTTGACCTCAGCCCAGCCCAGGTTAGTGACTTTGTCCCTCTTGGAGGCAAGCCTGCCCACAAGTTCTCTTCTGTTCTTGTCTGCCATGAAACTTTTCCAGGATGTCCCTGCCAGGCACTTTCCCTGTTCCGGTTGCCAAAGTAGAAAAAGCCTGTTTAAGTTTTCAATATAATGAGACTCATTTGGCTGCCATACAACCTCCAACTTGGCCTTGATTAACAAGGACAATGACATACTGGCCTCTGCTACTCTCTTTCCCTTCTATTTATTCAGGACTCAAGTAGAGAGAGGAAATAAAAGCATCAGCTTATTGAAAGCGAAGAAGAGGTATAGAGACATAGTTCCCCGGGTTAAATGCTTAGCACACAGGCAGGAGGGGTTAAGTGTGATGCCCAGAGCCCACAGAAAAAGGAGGGGTATGCAGCTCATACTTGTTATTCCAGAGGGAGGACCAGCTGATCCCTGGACTCACTGCCCAGTCTAACTTTCTCTGGTAGATCTTGTCTCAAGAAAACATTGTGGATGGCAAGTAAGGAATGGTGCTGAAGTTAGCTTCAAGTCTAGCCCACAAGTGTGTGTGCATGCACACATATGTGCACACCCTTGCATGCACACACACAGACACACACACACGCACACACACATGCACTTGAATGCACACAAATATAGACACAAAAAGATGAAGGAAAGATATAAAGGATATATATTTACTCAAATATTTTGTAAAGAACTTTTTGATCTCTGTCACAGTTATCTCCT
>LZPO01088182.1:6017-19718 GCA_001675575.1 Neotoma lepida | reverse complement strand
TGCTCCAGGTCCCCTACTCTTATATTATTTTCACGGGTCATTTCTTCCATGAAATCTCATCTTCTGGCATTAAAGGCCTGAGGGTACAATTAGGCCAAAACAATAAATGAGAAATAAGTAGGAGATCCAATTTGCCCTACTCTGAAGGGGAGAATCAGATCATAGTAGGGTCTGCTGCATCTTCATCTCTCTGTACCCAGAGGAGACAGCAGCTCAGGAAAATGGTTAGTGAGTCTCTGCCCTAAGAAGCTGGTCATAACTTCCAGGCTCTTTCGATGAGATGACCTGATCCATCCAAAGACTGCAATNTAAGAAGCATGTCTGTAATGCAGATATTACTCACATTCCAAGAGGCTGGATTTTATGGAACATATTCTAAATTAGAAATTCTATCTTTTATTTTAAAAAGTATTTTTACCTTTTGATGGGGGGAGGCATGTCACGTAGTGTGCTGGAGTTAGAGACCAGCTTTGGGCGTCAGTTCTCTCCTTATACTGGTTTTCCAGAGACTGAACCCATGTTGTCAGGCTTGTGCAGCAAGTGCTTTTACCTGCTGTGCTGTCCCTTCAGTCCACACACTAGCAACTTCAATAGAGAGTGATCTGGCTTAATATTATATTGATTAATTTTGCTTTTTCACAGTTTTGCACACGCACAAAATATATTCTAATTATTTTCCCCTGTATTGTCTTGTCACAATCAAGACCTCACTTCTCATGCCTAATANCCCCTTTCCCAGATTCATGACTTTTGGGTTGATTTTGTGATCATGTAGTTTAGCAAGGGCCACCTATGTGCACTGAANTCCACTGGAGCCTGATGGGGTCACAACGGGTACCCAACTGAAGGCAATGAGTCCTACTCTCTTCAAACCTATCAGTAGCAAACTATTCAGCAATGGGGAGTAGGACCCCTTGAGTCCCATGTCCATTGACGCTTGAATGTTTTTTTTTTCCCTACATTACATATTCCATCACAGAAAATCTGAGAAAACAGGCAAATTACTAATTACTACTGAGAGTGACCTGTAAAGAGANTTTTAGATGTAAAAGAGACCATCCAATAAGTGAGGGAATAATCCATAGANCTTAACTAGAAGGTCATGTGTATGTATCTGCATCCATGTACAAAAGCACTTAGTGAAGAATAAAGAAGTCAATGTGCTTATTTGAA
Organism: Neotoma lepida; assembly: GCA_001675575.1. Lineage (NCBI taxonomy): Eukaryota > Metazoa > Chordata > Mammalia > Rodentia > Cricetidae > Neotoma > Neotoma lepida. Next base: position 18,545 of record LZPO01088182.1, on the reverse strand, counting down.
CTCAAATGAGGACCATTAGTTTTCCAATAGAAGTTGTCAGCTCTGAAATAATATAAATAACAGTAACTTTATATATATATAGTGCATAAAGTCACTGGCTCAATCACACCATTCCTTCTTTTCTTGCAAATACAAAAACCAATTTTTATGTTCCCTTCTGGTTTGACATATTTGATATTTGAATTTGGGCAGTAGCTATTAACTTTAATGAAGTTGTGTGTGTGTGTGTGTGTGTGTGTGTATAATCAAAATTGACTTTGAATTTTTCCTCAGAATTATAGAAGAAGGTATGATTGAGAAAAATGCTGGGCTAAAGCCAGAAAGATGTGGCCCTGGACAGCTAAGCATCCACACAGGTGAGAGGCTCAGAGGATGCCCCAGTAGCATAAGATCCATTATGCTGAAAGAAGTGCAAAGACTCCTTAGAGCACTGTGATCTAAACCCCTTCAGGGGTCAGTGGGAAAGTCAGAGCAAGCAAAAAAAGCTAAAGCATGGCACGAAGCACAATTCTCCTTTTCACAGCAAACAGGAAAGTTGCAGGAAGAGAAGGAAGGAGAAAGAAAGACAGAAGGAAGTAAGGAAAGGAAGGGAAGTTAAGATGTTATAAACTATCTTCTTAGTTACAATAGTGTAAACATGCAATTATTATTTAACCAAAATTCCAGTCTTGTATATTGGACATGTGGAGGGCAGGTCAAGGGTTGCAGGTGACAGGTGATGTGCAGATCCCTGAATTTCTCTACTGAAAAAGGAGGAAACAAGTCCTCATCTTCCCTAAAGTTAACACATACTACACAAATTCAAGCACCACTTCTNTCGATGGACAGCAGTACACAGACACTGCCTTTCATATTTGCAGAGAATGAGCAAGGCTATGGTTAAACCAAGGACCTTATAAGTGCTAATTATATGCTCCCCACTAAGCTCTAGCCCCAGCTCCCAGTGCATGATTTTACACAAAAATAGAACAGTAAAAAACAGTAGAAACAGCAAAACATTTTAAACTATTTCCTCTAGGGATTAGGATTTGCCAAAGACTAAGCAATGCTGCTATTTGTCATATTTTTAAAGAATTTTGAATTTGAATAAAGGAATTTTAAAAGAATTCTGGCTCATTTTGATGAACATAAAAATAAAGCATAAACAATGTGCATTATTACATATACACACTAATGCCAAAAATCTATGATCTAAATTTCTTCATGTTTCATGTAAAATTTATATGATTCTGAGAAACTTAATCCAGTTCTGTTTTGTATACACTGCTTTCTGTTAGATGGATTTTCTAAATGGTCTTGTTAAATAAAACACAGAGCCAGGGATAGGGGTGAAAGTCTGACAGAGATCAGAGGAATTAGGAACAGCTACCAGCCTCACCTCACTAACGCTGATGCCTCCAAAGAGAGTGTGTCTGACTTCCTATACTGTCTATATCCCTTTCTGTTCTGTTCTCCCATTGGCTGTCTATATCCCTTTCTGTTCTGTTCTCTCACTGGCTCTTTCAGCCTAGCTACATCACTTCCTCCTATCACCCATCTCTGTCACTTCCTGTCTGTTTGTATAGACTTCCAGAATTCTATGGTTGATGCTGGGANTAAAGGCGTGTGTCTCCATGCTTGACTGTTCCTAGTGTGACCTGGAACTCACAGAGATCCAGACAGACTCTGCTTGCTAAGTGATAGGATTAAGGGTGTGTGCTAATTTTGTAAGACTAGCAGCTGATCTTGTTCCTTTCATCCTCAGATAAATTTTATTGGGGGACATAGATAAAATACCACCACAGCTTTCCTTCCCACTGTTAAACATTTCCNACACTGATCTTACTTTAATAATATGCTTTCCAGCAAGCTTGAGGAGCATCCATCGCAGTTAGCAATACTGCCAACAAAACTACACCAGGTAGTTATACTGATATTAGAGGTCCATATTTGGATGTAGGAACAATACAGTCCAGAGTTACTGCTATTAATCCAAGATCCTCTAACTCAGGTCTCCAGCCAGAGGTCCCTATGGTGACAAAGGTCACTCACTGTGCAAGAACATCAAAGCACAAGGAAAGTGTCTCACTGCAAATCTTGGTATCAGTGATGTGTTATAAAAGTTCATATAGGGTGCTTTGTAAAATTTCCCCAAATTGTTTCCTTTTTAATGAAGGTTTTATTTCTATTTAGTAATCATTCCAAATTTGAAAGCAGTAGACAATGAGAAAAATGTCAGGCAACACCCTTGTTATACCACCCCTTTTTTCCTTCTTTGATACCTCTCTGTAGCCATCACTGATTCGTTCCAAGTTCAGGGAATAGACAAGGTCCCTGCCTCCCACGAAGAGCCGCTCTTGATACTCATCCAGCAGCATCGTATGGAGATCAAGAAATCCCAATGGGCTTTGAAATATTGATGTTCTGTTCAGGTCCAAGAGTTCTGAAATGCAAAGAGAGGTCTATACTAAGTACATGAGAACATGTAACCCTTCCCTCAAAACCCAGTTTTTATATTTGTTTCATAGATATGAAGCCTTAAACTGAATTCTTCAGAGAAGTTTAGAAATATCCAGTCATCACTCAGTATCCATGTAGACNTTGTCCTAGGTCTTCCAATACTNTAATGTAAATAATGTAATGATGCTCAGGGCCTTTATATAAAATAGGAAAGTTTTTACTTATAACCTAAGCATATTCTTCCTTATTCTTTAAGTCATCTCTAGATTCTTATGATACCCAATGCAAAGTAAATGCTTTGTGAAGTTATTACATTGTGTTGTTTGGGGAATAATGAGAAAAGTCTTGGTATGTACAGGATAGGTTTAACACTTTAAAAACATGTATGTCCATACTGAAACTGTGGAAGCAATACCCACAAATACAAGGTAGNGACAGATTGTATAGTCATATGGCAATATATTTTAATGTGTGAGCATTCAGATGTTTATTAATTTATTAATCTGAATACCTAAATAAAACAGTGTGTAAGGAAAATATTCTATGATTTTAAAATATGGACAAAATCATTAATAACAATAGTTACTGTGTAACACAATGTAAATAGGACATTTTAAACCTTCCTTTGCATAACAAGATATAACATCTACACGAAACACTTACAAGTGTGTCTACTTCGTTCTAATAGACACCAATTCAGGAAAACCATATTTCCACCTAAAACTGATATTGAAAATCATATCCAAAATCAAAACCCTGGCAACAATCAAGTTTGTAATCACAACTGTGATTATTCATAAAAACCATTTGAGATCTGCTTTGCACTATTGTGATTTGGTCTATCTTCATGCATTCTTGTCTGTATTAGGAATTACAAACCATATATTTGGGGTATATATATNAAATTTAAGAAATCAGAATCTGGCAAAGTCTCATGTGTACGTTTNTTTGTTAGAGGTATGATCTTTAATTTCACATGTCAGTTTGGTACTTAGGGCTTGTAAGTTGATACATGAGAGCTTTGGGGGATGAGAGGGAATATTGCCNCTAAGACCAGGCNGAGTACAGAAGATCTGCTGAAGTCTCCTTGNGAAATAGTGAGAAGAGAAACATCTGCAGAGTTAATCCCAAAATTGCTCATAGAGGGTATGCAATCTTGCTGACCAGGACACCAAAGCACAANCAGTCAATGTAAGTATGAAAAGCATCCAACATTTTCTATCTGAAATATTAAAGATGAAATCTCTTTTCCTCTCTATTAAGAATCCAGGAGGCCTGGGGTTGAGAGTTCAAAGCCTGCTTGGGCTACTTAGTGAGACTTGTTTCAAATTAACAGAACAAAAANAATAAAGTGAAAATGAGTGTGTTCTTTATAGAGGTCTCTGCTCTGCAACTCTGTATGCTCAAAATTCTGTGGAGTAGAATTTCCTTTAAATCTCTGGTTTAAATTAGGCAATAGTGAAAACATTCTAGTANCCCATGTAGACATCACATTTGAGATACTGAATCATTGGACCTAAGTAAAAAATATGAGACTAAATCTTGAGGGTAGGCCTGAAGGAATATCAGGTATTTTATTGGGAAAGGAGNAAAATTAGAATTAAAGAAAGATTAGATAGAGGCCTCGAATTCCAGAAGAAAAAGAAAAGTCACAAGTAATGTTTTTTAAGTTAAAAGTCATACAATCATCCTTACTAGATATTCACAAATTAGAAAATGATGTTTTAGTATTCAATATCATATGAGAAATATAGAGCAAAGCTCTTCACTGCCATTATGCTTTGGTCCTCATAAAAGAGAGCTGGTGGTTTCATGGGAGCCCTGCTGAGGACTCTTTACCATAACAATTTCCCCAGGTAGACTGGTAGTTTGCTGATACTTTCCATTTTCTGTACATAATACAATCTTTATCTTAAATGGGTAAGTCTGATCAAAGAATGGTCACATATTAGTATTAACACTTCTCATACTATCGAGTTGCCAAAAATGGTGAGATGCAATGCTCAGGAAATCAAATTTCTTGGAAAATTAATGAAATATATGAAAGGATTCTGACTTGAGTTCCCTTGCCTGAACTATTACCAGAGTTGAATAGATAAAGCCGGGATGGTTTACTGAAAATGTGGAATTGGAATAGGAACCAATGAGACGATGTCATGAGTTAAGTCCATCTATGGAGGCCTGTGTTTGCTTTCGGATGAGGTCATTAACACCTACAACATTACCCCTCTTGACATACAAGAAAAGATAGCTATCAATTTCTTCTTGTTATCTATGTTCCACTTCTGTTAAGCTTATTATTTTTAGAAGATTACAGGTTATTTATTTGTCAATAGTAACAGATGTTATTCACTGTATCACCAATCAACTTTTACTCCGATGGATTAAACTCTTCTCTGACCAATTCTGCCTGTCTACAGCCCTATAGAACCCAAAGGATATAAAGGTTCACTCATGTTACTGTGGATAGGGATTGGACAAAGTGAAACAAAGGGAAAGAAATGGAGTGTGCATTAGTTCAACGAAATTATATACACACTATTTTCCAATGACTTACTTTTTTCCTGTGAGCTCTAACATTAAAATAGTTAAAGTTATCATTTACTTTATTTTATTGATAAAAAATTCAGGCAACCCCAAGTTTAATGACTCTAATTGGTAAATGCTATTACAAGAAGAAAACACTCAGATTACCTTCTAAAACATGATATTCAAAGTACAGCATGCATGTGCATCACAACCAAATTCCTATATACAGAATCTGAAGAAACAAATTTTAGTCATGAGTTTGATCTTATTAGCCTGGGTAACTTTGGACAGCCTTTAAACCTCTTTGAATCGCTTTCCTTCTATGTTTAGCCGTTTCTGCCTTTATAATTTTTAATTGATTGACTCAATTGCCTTTTCACAGTGAAGGGGATAGCATAGTATAAAAAAGAAGTCAAAGTTGTCATTGAATTAATAAAGTCCCACACAGAGTGTTTTGCTTAAAAAGGGATGGTATGTTTAATAAATAAAGGCTATTTTCCTGTATTGAACTTTGTCTAAAGAGAAATATTTAAACTACTTGTTTTATTTTTATTATTTAAATGATTATATGATGAGATAACTGTTTTCTTCTTGTTATTGTTACAAAAATATTGGAGATTATTTATCCTGACTCATTCAAATTGCCTCAGAAGAAATTGCTGCCAAAATATTCATGATACATAAAACTGAATGTCATCACCCATCTTAGACAACAAGTCAAAGAATTGTATTTTATTTATGTAGCTATTTCCCATAACTGCTAAGTGATTTTTATATTTAAAAAAACCAAAGGGTTAAGTATAATGTACTTTAACCTTTTTTACATTTGGGAGGGGTTAAGTCTTCGAATGCTTCTGCTGCTCCTGACTATAACCAACACACACAACAGAACAGTCCCAGCTGTAGCCCTCTCTGCAGCTCACACTTGTTAGTAGATGTAGTATCTCAGAATTGTAACAAGAAGCACAATATATCACTGCAATGGTTTCTATTTTCTCATTCATCTTCACAGGCAAACTCCCTGATTCTGGATCATTAATCTTCTAATGTTTTTACTAGGCCTTAGCTGTCCTTCCTAATAGGTGGCCATACATAGTCATCTTTGATTTGTCAGNAAAAATTGACAGTATTGATTACGGGGGAGGATTTGTGCTTTAGACATAAGTCTGTAATAAGGGAGACAGTCCTTTTTTTTTTACAGAGTTGTGCTTTGAAAAGGATATGTTCATTTAACTTTATATTTATTACATATTAACTCCACTCTTTAACTTTATTCATTTATTTAACTTACTTCNTCTCCAGAAGGATTTGAAATTCCTCATACAAATAATTTCAATTAAATTAACAAATATATATATTTTAGAAGAATTTGGGTAAGATGAAAACAATTTAAAAAGAGACATTTGGAATTAATATAACTTAAATATTCCTCTAGCATTTGACACATTGTTAAATCATCTTCCCAAATTGACCTTAAGCTCTCCTATACCCAAAGAAAAAGTCAGGGCAATATAATCAATAGCAAAGTGGAATTATGTGCATGGGAGCATCACAAAGTCCCAAGGATTAATAGAAATTCCTTCTAAGGTTATCTGAATCGGAATACTCAAAAATACCACAGTGACCTCCACTATCACTCCAAAACTACAAAACTGCTCCTATAATTAGAGTCCTCAATTAAAGCCAATTGGTATATATCAAAATTCAGGCCTGCAAAAGTAACTATAATGGACATGACATTCAGAACAGTAACTTTTGGGAGAATAGAAATTAAATTAGGTAATGTGAATCCTAGCTTAGAAAGCTAGATCTTGTGGTAATTAGAAAATGAACAGAAGTCCATATAATTGATCTCTGAGGAAATGTTCCATCTTGGCTTCTTTCTCCCCCCCTACTCCCCCCCCCTTTTTTATGCCAGTGCTTCAGTGTGCTGTTTCTGAGGTTTCTTCATTAATTTCTTCATGGCCAAATATGTCTGTTGGCCTCCTATTGAGTGATAATCATCTTTGTAAAACAATAGTGTCTCTATTCTCAATTCAACTTCTCCAGACAAATAATATAACTGGTTCATCAACGTTTACATTTCATACATAGCTGGCTTCTTGCAGATTGCTTTATCATCCCAATTGGATCCAATCACCCATCTGTAGTTAAGTGTGGAATCATCTGGTAAACAGTGTGGTCCCTCTAGTTATATGACACCAGAGCAGTCACCAAGAAGGCCGTGCTTCACTTGCACAGGCAAACCTACACAATGTCAAATGCCCTGTAGTCTGTATTTCTACTAGACTGAAGAAATTGACTTGATGTTTGTAGATATTCATTATTATCTTATTAAATGTTGAAGAACAAACCTCTGCTAAAGTTGAAATTATATTTTTCATTTATCAATTTGAACTATCTTCTCTACTGCTAACTGGCTTGTCAGAGCCATTGACTTCTGCTATAGAGAAGAGAAAGCAATGATTCCCATACACAATCTCTCTACTTCATCCACATGTTGGATTTGTAAAGTAGGCATTCTAAACATAAAATCAGTCAGTAAGTTAAAGTGTAAAGTTTGGTAAAGAGTCCAAAAACAATTATTAGAATTTAAAGAAAGTATTTATATAAAACACAACAAAATTCTTTATATACAATCAAATAAATTTATGGTATTTTTAGTATGTTGAAAATACTATTTTAATCTAATTATTATTGCTTGTGTTCTAGTAATAACATTTTAAATAATTAAATATAATTAATCTTACTAAGAAATTAGTATAAAATATCAATGTTCATAGAATTTTAGAGGTGGCTCAGAGGTTAAGAACACTGATTGTTCTTCCAGAGGTCCTGAGTTCAATTCCCAGCAACCACATGATGGCTCACAATCATCTGTAATGAGATCTGGTGCCCTCTTCTGTATACATAATAAATAAATCTTTTTAAAAAATTGTTAAAAAATTTAATGAAAATATGACTCGAAAAGTCCATAGAACATTGCTACTTTATTCAAATTTTCTATAGTGAACATGAATCAATTAATTAAAATCAGAGTTATATCTCACAAGTAAAAGGGAAAGACATAAAATGCTTCCATTTCTGCAATGAAATGTCTTCATACTAGAAGGCTTAACTGTCAAGGTAATAATAATAGTGGATTCACGTTCATTGTACAGGTATGTGTCNTTTATTAAGGGCTAGATAAATATTACCTCATTTGATCAACATGACTGCCTCTCAGAAAAACTCCATTTTCTACATGTAAAAAAATGGGAAATTATAGTAGTTCAGTACATAGCTCAGGTTATTTGGTTGATTTTTGTACAAAATTTGAGCAAGAGGAGTTGATTGGAGAATTTTAAGAATATATATATATATATTCCTAAATACATATGTTCTTAAATAGATATTTATTCTTGAATATATACATGTTTATGTATTTAATATCAATTGAAGAAAAAAAGAGACCATAAATTTGAAGGAGAGCCGGGAGATATATTGGGGTTTGGATGGAAGAAAGGGAAGGGAGAAAAGATATGCTTACATTGTAGTCTCCAAAAAATTTAAAAAATACAGATTTAAAATGCAAATTAAATCATCACTGTGAGCTAGCACAACTCAGTCACTCAACTCTGTTCCCAACACCAGAAAGCAAAATGACTGATTTGTTAAAAGTTTTTCTTTATTAATAAGGAGACGATGTATGATACATAAAAATGTGTATTTTACAGTTTACTGATAAGAAAATCCCCTATGATGGGATTATATTGTATCAGTAACAGGATTTTTGTCAGAGCTCATATAGAATACTAGTTAGAGTAGTAATTTCAATTTGATATAATAAAAATAAAAACGGAACAGAAAAATTCAGCTTAATATCAATTTTATTTTACCTTTAATTTGTATTTTCAAACAGTCCCATAACTCCAAAAAATATGGAGTTTTTCACATGGCTTTTATCAGTTAACGACATATTCAGTTTTATATATCTTATTTTTTAGAAAATTAGTTAAGCTTTTCCTAATTAGCTACAGAGTTTCAAAATCTTTTTTGGTGCATACCAAGGCAGGCAAAGTATTGACAAGTCGGGGCTCCCCTCCTCCTTAAGAACAGTTCTCTCTGATCTTAGCCTCAGATATGCCATGGACTTGGCATATTTACCAAGCAGTGGCTAACTCCTTTATCCCTCCCCGCAGCTTCAAGCTGTCTGGAGGAAAGAAACAAAATATACAGGAAGAAAGGGACAAAGAGACTCTAATCCCAGTCAAATCCTCACAAAATGCTATAAATAATGGACAGTGCTGACTCCGGGAAAGAGTGACATCTTGAGTTCTTTCTACCCTAAAAATAACACGAATCACTTGGGGAGAGAAGGACAAAGAAACAAGACAGAACGAAATGTACCAACTCCGAGTTCATCCGGAAATGTTCTAAAGAGGGAACTAATTATTATAGCTAAGCTACATGCTAATTATCAGCTGTCAATGAAGATTTGCACAGAGGATTTAGTCATTTCCTCTCGGGCCTTTCTCGTTAACCTGCAAGGCTCACGGTGTTAAAACTCATTGACATCGATATATTAAGTCACGATTCTCTCCAGTTACAATGTATTCAGGTGCTGCACTTCTGTGTGCAAGACACAAGACNCAGGAGGAGANCATGCATATTATCTAACTCACAAATTTAAGTAGATTTGCTTCCTTCTTAAATCCACTTCCTGTTCCACTGTCAACCATCAAGCAAGAGCTTTGCTAGACTTGGTCCTGTAATTAAACATGTCATTATTTTCCAAATCAATGACTTTGTTCACTGTCTCTTGAAGTTTATTCAACCAAAGTCATTATTAACAAAAATAAAATGTGGAAATAACCATTAAAAAATTTCAACTTCACAGTTAAAATGGGAAATATTTCTTGCATCATGCTTTGATGATTGTGATAGACATGACAGATGAGTGCTAACAACAAATAATAATGTTGAAAAATATTGAATTGTAAAAAGTGGAAGGAATTGAGAGGTGTTGGAAATGTAGCTTATTGANAGAGTGCTTGCTTCACGTGTACGCATCCCAAGCAGTATAAAAAGCCAAAATACTATCAATTAACTTTTTCAACAATATAACATGGGATTGCCATGATTTGTTAATTGTTCTTTTCTAATGGACAATACTAGCTTTTCATGCATTCATTGAACCTTTAAATTCTTTGTCCCAAGTCAAAGGCAANCACAAAGCATTGCAGGGAACTAAACTTTCAATTATTTGCTACTTCCAAACACAGTAAGATAAGAGTAGACAGTAAAGTCTATTATTTCTTAAAGATCAAAATATAACTCTGAATTTAAGATTCCTTGAGCTAACTTACATACATAATAAGTATATAGTATTTTATGTGATATTCTGGCTTTCTTGTCTCTGAATTCTTTGACCAAAAAGCCACTGGGTGCATATTTACATAGAATTAGTGTCTATCCAGGAATTAAACATGAATACAGATGCTTAAATTTAAATTATTTTAACTGAAGAAAATAAAAAACATAGTTAATACTCCCTAAATGCCAATTATTTAAACTCGTGTTTGTGAATGCCATCTATACATTTAATCCCGACTATGTTTTATCTCAGTGAAGACCAATGAAGGAATCCTATGGGAACAGCTTCTTAAAGTGAACCTGAATCTTGGTGGTGCTCTCTACTGAGATCCAGATCATTGAGGGTCTTGTACCTAGGGTATGCATACTCTAAACTTGGAAAGCATGTGTTCCAAGTTCTCTGATGGTGTGACAAGGTTTCCTTTAAAATCACCGATTGGTTTGGGATGTGCATAATGCAAGCCAGAAAAGAGCAACAGAGGATGAAGGGAGGTGTAAAGATGGTTTTGTAGTGAGCAGATGCGGGGAATGGGGGAACAACAAANCAGCAGGCTCTGTAGGGACAGACTAAGTGGATGAGATAAGTCGTCAATAAACATTTTTAAAAGAGTTCAACATCTCTGCACATGAAAACTACTTACTCAGAATACCACCCAATCAAATCAGAATGACTACCATGAAGAAACTAGGAAATAAATGCTGTCAAGTACGTGGGGGAGAAAGAACNCTTACTTACTGCTAGTAGCAACGTAAATGGATGGAGACATTAAGAAAATTAATAATTAATTTTTTAAATAAGAAATATATTTAAAATAGAACTACAATTTTAATCCAATTATACCATTCCTTGGCACATACCCAAAGAATTCCATATCCTACCAAAGAGATAATTGCATACCCATGTTTATTGGAATTGTGAAATACAAGCAGCAACAGATGAATGGGGCTGATGAAATGTAGTACAGTGGAATTGTACTCAGCTATAAAGAAAATGAAATTATGACATTTGCAGGAAAATAGATGAATTTGAAAATTAAAACATTAATCATTGTCTCTAAAGCTCAGAAACATATAAACCAAATAGTCTCTCTCATATGTGGAACCTACACTGGAATTTGTATGTGTGTGTGTGTGTGTGTGTGTGTGTGTGTGTCTATAAATTCATGTAAATGAGTCAAAGCAAAAATAAATAATAGAAAAAAGACCAAGAGAGGCTAAGAAGTGCTAAGGAACTGGAGGAACAATATGTCACATGGGACATGAAAGCAGAAAGGACAATGGAGGAAGGGACATCACAGGACTAAAATGAAGTNTGGGGGAATATAAGGGGAGANGAGAACCCACGAAAACCTACTTTGTTTGAAAATGCTGTGATGTGGTGTGTGCTTGCTCCTAATTGGATACTAGATGTAAAGCAAAGGAGAACCAGACTACAACCCACAGCTCCAGAGAAGCTAAGAAACAAGGAGGACCCTAGCAGGGACACATGGACTGCCCTGGAAGGGGAAATAGATGAGATCTCCATGAGTAAACTGGGGATGAAGTGGGCAATAGAGGGTAGGAGATGGGGAATGGGAACATGGGGGAACAGGATGGTCGAGCTGGAACAGGGACGGAGTGGGAGAGCAATGAAAGAGACATCATGTTAGAGGGAGACACNATGGGGATAGGGAGAAACCTGGTGCTAGGGAAGTTCCCAGGAATCCACGAGGATGACGCCAGATTAGACTACTAGCAATAGTGGAGAGGGCTTATCCCCAGTAATCAGATTGGTGAATACCCTAACTGTCATCATAGAGCCTTCATCCAGTAACTGATGGAAGCAGATGCAGAGATCCACAGCCAAGCACCAGGCTGAGCTCCAGAGTCCAGTCGAAGAGATGGAAGAGGGATTCTATGAGCAAGGGGGTTCAAGATCATGATAGGGAAATCTACAGAGACAATCGAACCACGCTCAAAGGAACTCATGAACTTTAGACCAACAGCTGTGGAACCTGCATGGGACCAGACTAGACCCTCTGCATACGGGAGACATTTGTGTAGCTTGGTCTGTTTAAGGGGCCCTGGTGGTGGGATCAGGATCTATTCCTGGTGCATGGGCTGGCTCTCTGGAGCCCATTATCTTGCTCACCCTTGATGCAGAGGGGAGGGGCTCAAACCTGCCTCAACTAAATGTACCAGGCTTAGCTGACTCCCCATGGGAGG
>LZPO01088181.1:8946-24078 GCA_001675575.1 Neotoma lepida | reverse complement strand
AGAAGAGCGATGTTGTCGGTCCATCTCTCTGGTTAGAGCAGGAAGGAGCCTCTGCCCGCCCACCTTCAACAGCTCTGCAGTGCTGAGTTAACAATCATTTCCATTTGTTTACTTTTACGATGACTTTCTCTTTGAGACCAATTACTTTATCAATAATAGCAGTGATATTTTGGTAGCTTTAGTTTCTCTTGCAAATAAATTACTACTCAAAGCTAAGTCCATATAACAAAAGTGCTGTTTAAACACAAAGGAGTAGGCAATGTGCAGTTAGCATAAAAATCATGAGGGTACTCCGGAAGAGTTAAACTTTGGGAAAAAGTAAAACTTAAGATGTGCAGCTCAAAACTTCAAATTAGACATCAATGTCAGTTATTTGGATATTTTCTGACCCTCAAAATACAAGGTTTGCTTTAAATCAGCAATAAAAGTATTTTCCCTAATTATCTAGGCATTCTTGATGCCTTTAAAAAAAACAAGGATCTGCCCATTCTCTTCCTCCCTGGCCCATTCTTCCTAAAAACCATGAAGTTATTGTTCTGTAGACTACAGCACTCACGGGTGAACCGAAAGGAAAATGAAAACAAAAGGACCCTTCAGTTCGGTGATTGCCAGAGGCGTATGCAAACCTTGAGAAAACAAGCTGGTGTTCAAGAAAACCATTTTCATCACTTGCTCTAACCACCCGACTCTTTCTTAAGAAGAGGATGAGGCCCACAGGACAATAAAAGGCTGCAGAACCACACAAAAGTTCCACATGTACAATCTCCTGAGTGGCCTTCAAGGGGGTGAGGACGGGAGGGGGTGGAGGACAGGCTGGGAGCAAGGCAAAAAGCCTTGTTGCTGGAGATGCAGCTCAATTTACAAAAACATAATTCACTCTCGGGTCCCTGCTCCGAAAATCTTGTTATCAGAAGGAAACAACAACCCAATAATTGTAACAACAATAAGAAGTTGAGCCCTAGCGGTTGGGGTTTCTGCAGTGACCCTGTGGATTGCAGGAGGGGATTATGTGAAGCGCCCTTGGTCTGGAGGGGGAGTCAGGCGTGTAAGTGGCCGCAGCTGCTCCAGCAGCACTCAGGCCAGTTCCCCCTCTTTCCCTTCATTGCCTCCCCCCCCCAATCCAAAACCACCACTAAGGAGCCAGGCAGAAATGGAAGAGAGAAAGGCCAGGGAAGGGGGTGACGACTCTTCATCCACAGCAAGCAAAAGAGGCTGCCCACTTAGGAAGAAACTGTGGGGCTGGAGAGGGGAGCAGAGGGTGGAGGATCCGAGGGGGAGGGAGACACTTCATTTTAATGCACCACAGACAGAGTGAGATCTGATACTGGCAAAGTTTCAACGAAGATGGGGTGAGGGGGCAGGAGGAGAAGAAAGGACCCTTTGACTGCTTCATGCTTCTGAATTTTCCTGAGGAGGAGCATAAGGTCCACTGGACACTCTGGGAATAGTAATGAGGTACACACAGCATCGAAACACACCAAATGGGGCTGATGATTCAACCTCGTCCTACATCTGCGCCCACAAAATAGGACTTCAGTTAAACAATCTTGCAGATCTGAACAGGAGAAGAGAAAGCAGGGGGATTTTTAATGAGTCAAGTCCCTTTGGTCAAAATTAGGTGTTTGTCTGAAACTTCGTTCTCAAGTGATTGTGAACCTATGCTGATGAGAGAGAGCAGGCTAGTTTCTTTCCAACAGGTTTTGAAGCAGTGTTCTTTCCTCAGCAAGGCACCTTTACAAATTGTTTCAACCAGGCAGAGGATAAGAGGACTCTAAATGAAGTGCTTTTTTGTTTTTGTTTTGTTTTGCTTTTCTATTTCAACTGGAACAAATGCATGGATAGACACAGACCTCTTCTAGTATGCCATCAAGGCTCTATATGTTTACAAAAACAAGACANAAGGACATACAATAAAAACAAAGACCCCATGCCTCATATCAGGTCAGATCCAACAAGCATTTTTACCAGCAGGGTTTTATTTCTGCAGTGAATGTGCATCATCTCACCACGTAGATACCTTTTGGTCTTTGAGCACAGGACCTATCAGATGTATTTACGTTGACACTGAAGAAACACACATGCCCTTGGGAAGGGTGGACCCAACCTGTTCAGGACCCAACCAGCTTATCTATTTTCAGAAGGATCTCATGAGGAGATTGACACAGTGGTCTCTGCTTTGAAAAAAAATAACAGAAAGGAAACAATTCCCACTGAAAAGTGTAGATGTTTATAAAGCTCAGAGAGAAACACACTGGTCTTTCTCATCCACTCTGTCCCTCGCCCTCCCTGCTTTGCAGTCTCCCCTCTTGCCTCCTCCTCTTCCCTTATTTCCTCAAATTCGTTCTCCCTACAATCTCAACAGAAATTTGGAGGCAGGAACAAGAGTTTGAAAGGCCTTGCCTTTCATCTCCCTCTCCCAGACAAAGTTCTAAACAGCTATCTGATAAATTAAGAGTTAAGTTTTTTGTTTGTTTGTTTTTTAATACAAGCATTTTTCTCAACCTAGATCTCAGAGATTGGTTTTTTAAAATCCGTTTAGCAAAGCAAGAAAGCCAAACTTACAAACTTGTAAGAGATAAAAATTAACTAAACCACCACTGCTCAGGGAGTGAAAACATAAATGAAGCACAGAAGGAAGGCAGGAGTTCAGGAGTGGGCGTGTAAAACCAGCACGCCTCACTACCTGTCTGTTTTCAAGGAGGGTTTTAACAATTGGAGAATGTGCAGCATGGGAGAAGTTATACTTTTTACAAAGCATATGAATTTGGGTCAAATATAGAGTTCAAAAGGGAATCCAGGTCAGGGCCACTGGAAAGACCATCTGCACCAGTGAAATACGTGCATTGGAAAAGCTTGCAAGTTTCAGGTAAAAATATGAGCTAAAGATGGGTACTTCCTGAGCTGGAGTGGAGTTGTTAAGGGAGTGGGGTGGGGTTACCCGCACTTGTGTCTTGTGGAGAAAAAAGGCCAGGCACTCTTCACAGCGCCCCTCAGGCAGCTTTGCCAAGAAACTGCAGAATGAAGCCAGATTCTCTGTGCATTCTTCCCTAATGGAAATAAAGAAGACCTGAAGTTGGAAGGCGGGAGTCCTGATTCCCGGTGTCAACTCAGGGAGGCCAGCAGGAATATGCAGGTTGTCTCTGGGCCTTTGAGTCCATCTCTGAATGAAGGGAAGCAAGCCATCACACAGTCTCAGAGATGTAAGCTCAGGTTCAGAAATCCAAGGTGGCTAGAACTAGGCAAGGCTGATCAGATGCTTGTGCACAGGGGCAAAGAGAAAAGGTGTGGGATGTCTTTCCTTTCCCATGCTATCATCACAACTCCAGGAGGACCACAGCAGTTCACAACCCCAGAACCAGAAGGGTGTTTCCTAAGTGCATTTGAGCTCTTCCAAGCACCCCCCCATGACCACACCCAGGGTCAGCACTGGCAGCAGAAATGAGTTGTCCCAGATAGGTGGAAAATGGAAAACTATGGTCCCTCACTTCTACCCTCTAGCAAGCTTCAGTCTGTCCCCCACGCTCCCACTGCAAAAATCTCCGAATCTTTCCACATTAGTCCATCTCCTTTTCAAACTGGTCTTGTGTACAGTTCAGCACACACCTGGACCTAACCAGTTAATATTCTTACTCAGCTTTGAAGGCATTATTTCTTTAAGCGGAGTTTGCTAAGTGCTCCTGGACATGATTCCATCCTCAGAGATTACACCAGGTTGAGTAAATTTTACTTTAAAGCATCTAAGCGTAATTAATAAATGATATGCATAGTAATTAATAAATGATATGCATAGTAATTAATAAATGATATGCATCGTGACACTAAGTGGTACATAGACCATGAGGCCTTCNTGAACTTACATTTCAAAAATCATTCTTTAAAGACAATTGTTTTATCTTTCAAATGGGATTGAAGATGCAAAGGCTCACTTAACCACTTGCTCATTGATGCCACAACTGTTTACTGAGCACCTGCTTTGCACTGGGCAATTCAATACAGCATGGAGATCTCAGTGGGATCATTCCTGGCATTGCTCCAGCACAGAGGACCTAATAAGAGCTTATCATAATGCAATGCGATGGGGAGAGTGCAGCATTGTGCAGGGACAGCATTAATGTCAGCAGAGCTGTGCCCATCCAGTCAGAGAAGAATGATCAGAGAGCTGGGAAGCCATTTCTTAAGGGCAACATCATCAAGGGATGGAGAGCTGAGGAGGCAGATCTTGCCCCGAGAACATGAAGACCTGAGTTTGATTTTTGGAGCGCACATTGAAAACCCAGGTGTGGTGGAATGTGCTTATAATTCCAACACCAGGGAGACAGAAATGGGCAGATCCCTCAGCCTGGCCACCATCAGGCAAGTGGAAGACCCTGTCTCAGAAAAACAAGGTGGGTGGAGTTTGAGGAGAGACATCAGAGGTTAACCTCTCCCCTCTCCCCCCATACACACAGTCGGGGGAATGGAAAGGAGCTACCATATTCCTACTAATCCAGTTTGTAAAGTTTCCTCATGTTTCTAGTGCTTACTGTTTTATCTTCCTTTTAGCACATGTGATATATTACATATTTTGAACTTATTTGTATTTTTATTTGCGTTTCTGAGAGGGTTCATTTCTTTGAGAGCTTTCCCATATATGATTGTTTTTTCTTATCTGTGAAGTGCTTCTATCCAACTTCTGGTCTAACCTCAGGTCACAGTGAGAGACCAATTAAGTTTGCACTTGCCATACATTTCTTTTCTTTATATATTTCTGAGGGAAAAAATAGTAAACAATATCTACCACATTCTCAAGAGAAGAACAGGGTCATATTTTCTCAAGACGCTGAGATCTAGACATTGAGAGCCTTGTGTGTTGTTCAAACCACATGAAGGGACTTTTGTTCACAGAGAATGTTGACTGTAGAATTCGTCAGCAGTGTACCACAGACAAGCTGCGGTCTCTGGGACGAGGCTAATGGGACCAGGACAAGGCAACTCTTGTTAGAAAGCTTCTGGGGACACTGCCATTGGAGGTGAGACCAGGGCTCACCTACGGACTTATGCTGTTGACCTCCAGTGTACAGGAACCACCATTCCAGCACATGATTCACAATGCATCACTGCTGTCCGTCTGCTAATAAGCTGGACTGTGTGAGCACACGGGAACATTTACATCACTGTCAGGTCTCATCATGAGGCAGCTACGAGGCCCTTGCCTCTGATTACTCCTTTAAAATACGTACTTCAGATCACTGCTTTCTGCATAGTGTGCTAGGTTTGTAGAACAAATTCTACTCTTCCATCTGCTGGAACAACTTCTAAGCAAGGATATGAGTTTAGTCTTTGCTGTCCCTTCTAAGCCCATGAAGATGATATCCTCTTATACCCTAGCCTCATTGTGTGGCAGGAGATGTTCTGTAGATTTTAAAATCCAGTACAGGACTCATGGTGGTAATGGTGAATAGGGCAAGAGTAGGGACAGGGCCACAGTGTTTACACCTGTCCAAATCCTACATTTCCTCTGCGGGGAAGAAGGCTCAACTCTAAAGAAGCCATCCTGAGTCCTAGCCAGCTTTACCTGTACCTAGTGACATCCAGCTCTGCAGCTTCATTCTCCTTGTTTTTACGTAGAAGGTTTAAAGGAGCCTGTCGAGTCCCTCGACCTGTTGAACAGTTCTGAAGGGGGGAGTGTGGAATTGGGAAATGATAGCTATGAAATATAGATGTAGATGAAGAAAAAGACAGAGACACAGGACAGCTTCAGGAGGGCTCTGGGTCAATACCGGAGACACTGAGTTTATTATGCACAAGCCTTTGTATACCCAATGCAACGGGGTGGGGGGGGGCAAAAAGACCTCCCCCTTTCAAGGACATCACAGTTCAAGGTACAAAGTACAGTCCAGTGTAAACACCTCCTTAGTACTCAAGACATCTGGTAACCACACCTTATGGCAAAGCATCCTGTAAATAGGCCTTGAAGTATAAGACACCTGGTAGCCACACCTTTGGTCGAAACATCCTATTATGCAGCCTTGCAGAGGAAAACAAGCTCCAACTCTCTGCCCTNGAGTCAAGATGAAAGCAAGCCACAAGCTGGGATCTCTGTGGACCCCTACATGAGTGAAAATGAGTTCAAGCATTATGAGAAGTCTCAAGAGCCAAGTACAATCAACTGTGTCATGACCCTTGCCAACTGTGCATTCTATTGGGGCAAGAACTTAGACCAGTCCCCTATGAAATGGAAAGCACTCCCTCTCATCAGGGTGGGAGGACCTTGTGATATTATAAATATAGACTCCCTAGGTGACACAGGCCTGTGGTCCCAGTACTTAGGAAGCAGAAGTTCAAGGTCATCTTTGGCTCTAGTGAGACCCAGGTCAGCCAGGATACATACATAAGACCCTGCCTGGGGATTTTACCATGAGCTCCTGTCATTAGGGAAAAGCTACTGCCTCACAGCTCTGATCATCTATCAGGGCAGTGTGGAGGAATAAGACTCAGGGAGTATGCACAAGAATCTCACCAAACAGAAAGTCCCTGTGTCCCTGCCATAGCCATAAGTCTCTCTGACACACCACTTGCTTCAGTATTACATAGCAAATGTTAGTTTTGTTTTTCATTTATTATCTGTGTACTTCACTAGAGCACGAAAGCATGACGGCAGAACTGTCCTATTCATCTCAGAACCAATGGTTTCTAAGACAGTGTCCATCACACAGCAGGCACCCCAAAAAACACTTATGAAATTGGGCACATGGATGATGTTCTGCTCCAAGTCCTCAGACAAGTGACAGAGATGCACATGCAGAGGCAGCATGACACAGGGACCAGTAACATCTTTGGGGTCTGGGATGATGTCTCTGCAGTTCCACCAGCATGACACAGGGACCAGCAACATGTTTGGGGTCTGGCAAACATGCAACTCCATTCTGTTTCTGCTCCTATAAAGCCAATAAAAGTGAAACAAGACACTATGGGATTTTTTTTTATTCACATAACACCACATTCCTCGATTTTGCATACCTCCTGTCACAGAGTCCTGGGGTCCGACCAAAGAGAACAAATATAAGCTGTCATAGAGCAGGGAGAGTGAAACCAAGGCATGCACTAAAATGTAGAAAGCTTCTGTCATAGCCTTATTTCCAGCTATGAGCACATGACTCTGATCCCTCAACGCATTTTCCCATAAATCTTTCCCTCTCTTGATAGCCAGCCAGGAACACCCCCCCCCCGTTAGTGTGAGTCTATTTACCTGAAGTGGAGGTAGAGGCGGGCTGGATGGCCATGACATCTCTGAGAAGCTGTTGCAAAGCCCTCCCTTTCGTTAGTCGCTTCTTCTCATTACCGTATTAGCAGCATCCAGAGGAATGCACCATCTAATTTATAGACAAATTAAGACAGAGGAATTATCAGGTAAGATTTTTGGACCCATAGAAGACAAATTGGCCCTGTAGGATAGAGAAATTGGAAAGGACAGAGATATTTGAGTCACAGGGCTCCATTCATGGTGGGACTAAAGCCAGATGCAGCCTGGAAGAGGATAGCCCAGGGAGAGGTGGTTTCGTCTGAGCCTGTGTCCTGTGTCTCTGGAAGAAACACAGAGATAGGAATCAATGTTTGAGTTCAATCTTACTTTCTGTTGCTTTTGTGGTCATTCTCAAGTAAGGCTTACTGTGTCTGAAGTGAGAGACAGCACCAGGATTGGCCAGCGTGGAGAGCATCATGGATGTGCCTCTGCTCCTGGAGAATGGACCCACCCCTTCATCCCTGTTGCCTTTAATAAAAAGTGACAATGAACATTCTTTCTCCCAACTTTCAATCTGTCAGCTTTGGGAAAGCACACGTAATTCATTTGGCATGTTCCAAATCCTCCAGCACGATCCTCTAACGGACTGCAGCTGGAGCTCAGGGGTAATTGACCCTTTTCTAGTGGTAAGGATAGGAAATGGGAACTCACCCTGTGACCATGCCCCAACACAAACAGAAGCCAGGAACCTGTGAAAGAGGCAGAGAAGAAAGCAGTGTGTCTATTCCAGAGGAGTCCTCATTTCCGGTCATCCATGAGATCTGGGATCAGCCTGCCTTTGCTACTGGCTGACCCGGTGAGGCAGAAAACCCCTTCCTCCCTTGCTTAAGTTAAAGTGCTATGTCTGCTGCTTGGAACAGTTGATCCTCTAGGCTAAATTTGAATACCTCCTGAGAAACCTTAACCAAGTCCCTGTGCTGAATTCAGGTCTGTCAATAAGAAGAAAGGGACCCAAACCAACACCTGAATGCCCACTGCCTGGCAGGCACAGAAACAGTCACACCTTCCCTCCAGGAAGGAGCATTGCTTTTAGAAAATTTAATTTAATACCAGCACATCAGAAGTGAAGGAAGAATCAGAAGTTCCAAGGTTAGCCTCTGCTACATAGCAAGTCTGGGGAGCTCAGGTTATCACAGGAAGTAACCATGAGACCCCACATCCACTTCCTGTGTGACTCTTCTGCTGTGCTTGCTACTCCTTGTGGTGCTGTGGAGGAGAACGCCTGCCCAGAAAGCCTGTCTGCAGAGACGGACTGGTTAGAACTGATAAAACCCTTTGGGGATCGATTACTTTCTCAGACCACTAGCTTCCACCAACCCCAAAGCTAAGCATGCCATCAGATGCCATCTAAGGCCTATAGAAAAGCTCCCCATCTTACTGTAACCATCTCTCCGATGTACACACCAATGCATTTTAAACTTGCCTTGATATATGATGTTCTTTGTTCTGTACAACTATAAAACTTCGTGAAACTCTTTCCATGTAGGCACATGGAACTTGGAGAAACCCAAATCCGTGTTTCCATAGTCATTCCAACTTGACTCTAGAATGAACTCTTTTATTCCCCTTAAGGTGAAAATTGTGTTGTTTTGGTTTTGGTTTTGATATTATGTCTTATAATACAATTCAGAAAAGGACAATTATACATCTAATAAATGTGATAGGAAGTGATGCGTGCTAACAAGGTAAGTTGAACCACTGAGTAAGGGACCCACTTCTCCCAAAGGACCACCCAAATTGTAGCTTCCACACTGGAATCTAGAAATCTTATTCCTGCTTTTCAGTGCTGCCCCCGCCATGAGCCTAGCCATATCATTGTTTCCTGATATGAACCAGCCTTCGTCCATGCACCTCTCCCCAGGATGTTCAGATCTGCAAACTAGAGGTAGCAATCTTCAAAGACTTGAGGAAATTTATTGGACCAAGAGTAATGTTTAACCAAGCATGTAATAAAACATGGAAGGATCAGCAAAATCCAGCCACCCAAAGACAGGGCAGGGAAAGTGGATCTAACACGAGCAGAAATGACTAGTTCTTTATCTGGGAAAACCACTGCTGACTGTGAGGCTGTAAAACAGGGAAATGGGTTACTATGGAATCCTCTCCTCTAGGGGAGTCTTTAAAATAGTAAAATTTTCTTAGTCTGAAAGTCTTTAGAGATGGTCTTCGTTGAGGTAGGATGGGGTCAGAGAGCTACAGAGGGATGCCTCTGACCGTTGGAGTCCTTCCCATGCCTAACAGCCTCTGCACCTGATGTCATTACCTTGAGAAAGGGGTCTTTGCCACTCCTCAACTTTCCTGTCTCCCAGTTCTCACCCACCTTAGTTATGTGTTAATCCACAATGCCACAGAAATGATTGAAATATTTAGACATAANGGAGGAATTGTAATCGAGTCCAGTGGGAAACCCAGGTGTTTGGATCAGCTTAATAATAACAACCTCGGCCCCCACCAGGGGCCTTTCTATTCTAAATCAACTCTGCTTTTATTCCGAACCATAAAGGCTACCTCAGACAGGAAATTATTCACCTGATTGGTCTTTACAAGTGCTGTTGGGTTTAAACTGAGGGCTGTAGGGGTCATTAGTGGGCAGCTTGTGATTAACCTTTGTCAGCCTGTTGCTTTTCACACTTCGTTAACAGCTTCCATTACTGGCNTCTGTGTCCTGAGGAAGCTGTTTACTGACAGTATTAAAAACACATCGCTACAAATTCTTAAGGGCCCCCGTGTTAAGGAAGAAGAAACAAAACGAAACCACTTCCCCGACATTCTGGCCAGCTGACTGGGGAAATGAGAACCCTCTAATTTGCCATAAAGGCTTATCAAGGACTATGCTGTTTAACTCCATGGTGGTGCCTGACACCGCTCCTTCCATATTTACGTGCTGTGGTGACACCATCAGAGAGGGGGAACTTTAAAGGTGTGTTTAAGTATTGAACACTGTTATTTCTTCGGAAATTAAATCCCACCTAAGTTTGGGGAGAGAAAACAGAAAGGTTACTAATTGGAGATGTCCTGTGAAGGCCATGGAAAGATTTGGGGTCACAGAATGGTCTGGAGCTTTAGGAAAGATCACTTCGAAGTTAATACATGATTGCTGTATCCACACCACTCTAGACTGGTGTGGTACTTTGGCAGACATTTTCTAGAGTTTGTTGTACAAGAAAGACTGTACTGACATTTTCCTTCTCCAAATGTGCCTAAAACCTAAAAGATGTCATTCTTTCATGACCCCTCCCACTGCCCCTGTGACCTTCCTGCAAGAATTGAGTGGCCTTTCCATGACCCCTCCCCCAGCATAAGATTCCCCCCATCCTCTCTTTTTACTTTGTAAATGCCAGTGGAGAATTTAGCTCTCTCTTTGAGAAATGTCTAAAGCGTCCTCCTCCCTAGTTAGAGGCAATACTGAGCAGAAGGGGGAGGGGAGGCAAAAGATGATCCTGGTAGTGCCTTGTCCCTTCCTGTTACAGTCACAGACACATGCACAAGTACATGTGTGAGTGGGGAGGAAACCGGTAGAATTCCACACAAAACATCTGTGCTGAAAACATTAAAGGAAGAGACAGCACACACCACCAGAGATGACTGATGGTTCATGGGCTAGCTGACTGGTTTGTTCTCTGATTTTGATGCTCTTGCTTATTCTTCTGCTTTCTAAATTGCACCACTATCTGCCAGAATCCCTTTCCTGGGGGGAGATCACTGGGCAAGTATTGCTTCTCTCAGAGAAGAGTATCACTCAGTTAATATTCTTCTTAAGAGGAGAGAAGAGGCAAATGTGGCCAGTGCCTTCCCCTAGAACTGCCTCTCATGTGTGACAGTGACCGTTGTGTGTGCCAGTTGTACCTCACACAAGCTAGGTCGATATGCACCTTAACTGTGCTGCTACAACTTAAAACACTTCAACTTCGTGGCGGAAGGTGGAGGGGAATTGTCACCAGGATAATACTTTGTATTTTATGTCAAATTTTATCTGGAAGCTCATTTTGAAAGTGGAATTATAACCCGCCCACCCCCCAAAAGCAGGGATTTGATTTGAAAATGCCAAAATAACTTTAATTACAGGTTTGTTGGGGGTGTGACATTCAAATATCAGTCAGTGGAAAACTTCACATTGTTAATGTGACACTCAGAAAATTTGAAATCCGTGTTATACTATTACTATTTATTTGTACATTCTTGGTCTTTCGGTGCACCTGCCTTCTAGATAAGAGCCAGTCTCTGGAACAAGTTCTACACTTTCACATTTCTTTTAAAGTTGAAATTAAATATACATTGTTATATCCTTGAAAATAAAACCTTCATTTTACTTATTGCAGTTTCAAAATTGGGCTGGATTATACATAATTTTGAACATAAAGATATTTTAATGTGAACTCCATATTCCCTNTTTTTCAATAAAATTTAAAAGAATAATGTAACATTGGGAGACAAATCTATAGTAGTCCCTAACCCCAGGCTACTATTCCTTACCACAGACTTATTGTAGATAATAATTGATTTTCTCTGCCCTCTCTCCTAAGCGCATTATTAAATAAATAAATAAATAAATAAATAAATAAATAAATAAGAGAAACCATGGCAACTGGGCCACCAAAACGCAATGTTTTCTACCCTCAGCAGGGCTCTTGCTGGTCTCCAGAGATGGTGTTACATGTCCCTTGTTGGCTAATCTTACAGGGACCGTGGTATCTCTGTTGAACATCCTTCATCCTCAAGGGCCATCCCTTGAGTTTCTTCAGCTTAACCTCATCCACAAAATGTTACTTTACAGTCTTCTTCACTGAAGAAGGTAGCTTGGCAGTCATACAGTGTTTGACCAATAGGACCTGGGCTTGGACTGTACAGCCATGTCTTGCCCAACAGCTGGCTTACAATCCCCACCCTCACTATGCAGCCCTCACTCAACAGGTCACCTTTCATCTGCACTGCTGCTTGGTCCTAGCTAACCTTCACCAACCTGCCGTGCTTAGCAGCATCTTCTATCTGCTCTGTGGACACTCATGTTTTAGTCTTACTTCATTATTCCTGCAGAAATCTGAGTTTCGTAAGATTTAAAAAACAAAAACAAAACAACCACNCCTACCCGAGATTTATTTCTTGCAGTCCTGAACACTGGGGAGCCCAAGATTGATGAAATCCCATCTGGTAAGGGTTTCTATGTTGTACCACCCCATGGTGAAAGACAGAAGAGAGAGAGGGGGAGGAGAGAGAGAAAAGAGAGAGCCAAATTTACCTTTCAGAAGCCCACTCCTGCAATACTAGCCACCCTTGTGATGACTAGCCCACCCNTGTGTGGTAAAACAGCTAGCACATGTAAGACAATTGGAACAATATCTGACTATACAATAGGCATAACAATATNTTTACCCTTTATCCTATAGATAATAGAGACCTATAAAAGAATTATAAACAAAAACTAAGGTAATATTCTTTAAAGATAATTATTTAGGAAGAGGTGTTTGTTTTTGCATTTTGAGACAGCATATTACTGTGTAATCCAGGCTAGCCTCAACCTCACAGCAATCCTCTTCCCACAAATCAGGATTACAGGCCTCCTGTGCCGATACACCCAGTTTGATAATTCTTGTAGTAGTATATAAAATTAATTAACAGGAGAAGGATGCTAGAAGTTGAAAAAATCAGTTAGGATTAAAGAATCATGAGCAGTTATACTCTATGTCCTAAAATGTGCTGTGACCCCAGTCCTGGGAAACTGAGTAAGAAGAAATGACACAAGTTGTCCAAGATTAGCCAGGGCGACATATCAAGATGCAGTCTCAGCAAAAACAAGCAAAAAACCCACAAGTAGCTAAACTACAGTAGAAAACGGGCAGGTCTACTAGAAGATCATCTAAGAAGCAAAACCAAGAGAATTTGGTGAAAATCCTGTGAGTGGCATTCACAGGAGCTTTCCAAANTTCTGACACAAGAGTTCAGGCACTTGGTGGGCTATGTTAGTTAGCTTGTCATTGATGTGACAAATATCTGAGGAAAAAAATCAACTTCAAGGATGAAAGATTTATTTGGTTCACAGTTTTGGAGGATTTGATCTGTAGCTGGCTAGTTCCATGTCTTTGAGAGCAGTGGCAAGGCAGAANCACCATGGAAGAAGGGTGGCAGAGGAGAATCTTAGTTCATGGAAATCAGGAAGTAAAGAGGGAAGGAAGGGCAGGCATAAGATAGACACTTTAGATTCATGACTCCAGTGGTCTGCTTCCTGCAACCAGGCCCACCTCCTCATAGCCCATTCTGTGTGAACTCACCATCTTCTCAGTAGCACCCACAATCTGAGGGCCAAGCCTTCAACACANGAGCCTTCAGGGGACACTTCCTATTCCAATCATACTATGGAGCATTGAGCATGTCATAAATACAAGAGGAAGGACCGACAATGATGTGCTGAAATTTTATCTACTGCGCGGGTCGACATGGAAATTCCACAAAGTTGTTTAAAGCTTGAATCTAGAGCTCAGCAGACAGGCTTTGAGACTGTATGTGTAGAAGAGAGAGAATGAAGGAGAAAGGAGATGAGGAACCCAGAGACCACTGGGGAATAGCAANATAAAAAGGAAGAAAAGCTTGTGAGATAGGGTGATAGCNAGGTCAGGAGGAATTGTCAGAACCAAGTTGTCAAAGAATGGGAGGGAGATTAAAATCCAGGTGCAGGCATTTGTCTATGGGAAGAATTTTAGCANATTCTCAGGATTTGCCACTGTGTCACCACTGACCCAAGTGGGAGCCACTTTGCAAAGTGGAGGCAGAAATTGGGCCACACTATGCTGAAGACATCAGAAGCCAATGTGAGTGGAAGACAGTAACTTCAAACAAGTTCAAGAAGTTNGGGAACAGAGGAGGAAGAGAGGGAGATGACAGGTAGCTTTGGTTGAGGCGGCATGGAGCTGAGGGAGAGTTCTCCCCCACAGACAGTGCTGTCTTTTGTCTGGCTGAGGTTTAAAGTTCCCACACTAGAATTGTGACAGTAGGGGACACCTAGGAAAGAGGAGAGAGGAGCAGGAAAGAAACATAGCTTCCAGATCTCATCCCTATGTTTTCAACCAGTGCCAAATCCTTGGATGTGAAGGATGACTTAGCTACTTCTCTAGGAATCCAGAGCGTGTATAAGGAAAAGTACACGTATCTTAGAAGAAAAAAATGTACTGTATAGNTTAAGCCTGACGGGACAAATCTCCCTCTTCACAGAAAGGCCAGTGCATTCATTCATTTGTACTATACAGAAAGAACCTATACAGTGAAGGTTCTATCTAGCTGGATTACANATAAAGTTTAAACTTCAGCTACAAAAGGTTTGAAGGCCAATGAATATTCCCAATTTGGGAGGAACATAAAAAGTACTGAAAACTAGTATCGACAAAGAACTCCTCTTTCTAGTTCCCCTGACACCAAGTATCACTAAAAAAGCATTATAGTCCTTATGCTCCTCCTTTGGGGCCTGCGTAATTCACTCTTAGACAGTAGTTACCAGCATGCTACATGAAGCAGTATGTCCACTTCTCAGTACACAAAGGTTCTATTAAGTCTACTTACAGCTCAGTTACATCACGAAACAGACTCTTACAGGATTTTTTTTTTTTTGTTACCTGCCCTGCTGTAGCGAAACCACACTACAAACCTACACACAAGTCTTCTGGGATATGTAAGAAAGANAAAAGCACCATGTCATTTTCAAAGTCACAGAAGAAAGTTGAACCACGGTGTTTTGGGGGAGTTTAGAGGGTCACTCCACATAGTGGAAAACTCGAATAATGCTCCTGAGCTCTGCTATTATAATTCATTCTCCCATCAAGATCAGCTCCGTGTATTACCAGTTCAGCAGGACCTTTGGTTAT
>LZPO01088180.1:17245-33789 GCA_001675575.1 Neotoma lepida | reverse complement strand
ACACAGTTTACCCTTTAGTCCATACATCTTTACTTGCAAATGTTCATTGCGGTGAATCATTGGTCTGGTTCGAGGCCTCTGGTTTCTGCTATGTCGTTGGTACTGGGCCCTCACTGGGGTTCCTCTTAGATATCCTGTTGTTGCCCTATGTCATGGAGATCCTGCAGTTTTGGGTGTGTGGGTCAGGCCCCTTCACTTGCCCCAGCAGATCATAGATGAGGTGGATGTTGAGGTGGGCCAACTCATATCCCTGGTTCTGGGCCTGGGTGGTTGCAGGGTTGGTCAGCCTGCCAGTTCTCCCTCATCCTCACCATCCTCTCCAGCACTGTCCCAGCTAGCTTACCCAATGCCATAAGCAACAAGGGGTGGGCCTGTTCTCCTGCTCTCATGCCCTTGGTGCCAGCTCACTCACACGTACAACACCAGGGCCAGCTCTACTGTGTTGCCCAGGCAAGGTACAGGGGCCACTTGGCAGCTGGTGAGAGGCAGGGCTAGCTCTCCCATCTACCTCAGGCTGAGAGGGATGGGAGGGTTGGGTTGGGGGAGGTCCTTATCTCTCTTGTCCACACCACCATATGACAGATGAGGAGCAGGGCCAGGTCTCTCAGACCTCTCATGCTGACCTGTGACCCTGTCAATGGAGTCAGCAGTAACTCCAGACTTTAAGGCTAGCGTTTTTTGATGTTCTCTCTAGTAACCCTGCTGACCCTGCTCTTTGGTCTTTGCTGTCTCGAGTTGTTGCTCAGTACACTCAACGGAATGCAAAGGTGAGTAATGTCTAAAATTCTGCCAAGCCTGTGGTGTTAAATACATATATGCAATTGTATATTTATACAAATGTGTGTATATATACATACATACGTATATACACAGAGGGAGAGAGAGAAAGAGAGACAGAGAGAGAGAGGGAGGGAGAGAGAGAGAGATGCTCCACTCTGTGGCTCTGGTTGGCCTGCAGTTTTCTATGTAGACCAGGCAGGACTCATAGACTTACAGAATCTGCCTGCCTTTGCTTTTTGAGTACTAGGATTAAAGGCATCATCCATCACACCCACCTTAAATATATATTTAAAATATAGCATTTTTCTAAAAATATAGTAAGTATGATGAAGAGAATGTCATCACATAATCAATTCCTGTTTACGCAAATACTAGACTGCACCCTCCATGTACTTATAAAACTGTTCTGAACGTTATGGACACTACAAAGTAGGAGGACCCTTATGTTCTGAAAATGTACAGATTATCTCAGTGTCTATATGAATAAGTAACAAATAAGCATTAGTGATTGTGGTTTTTAAATTCCAAAAGATAATTTTATTTAAAGTTGTTTAAAGATAGGATAATAATACAAACACTGCTAATGTCTAAAAATCTAATTATAAGCATGAATTTATTGACATTTGGTAAAGAATTATATTCTGTATTTTAGTCATAAGAGCAAGATATTTTCAGTTATCTATATTTTATTAGTTTCTGCTATTAATATTTCCTCTCTGTTCACTTAAGTGCTTGGCAAACAATAGCAGCAGCTAATTTGTTCTGAACACTTACTTAATAGTAATTCTATTATCAGTCTTTATAGATGGGTTTTTATCGTTCGTTGTTCTTACTGATTTCACTCAAGGTGGCTTTATTTCTTTGTTTACCTGACTGTATCTTCTAGAACATTATTTGTAAACTGAATTTGAACCTTAGGATTAAAATAGTTTCTTATGAAAGAATTTCTATTTATTTTTGTGAGCTGTGTTGGCAGCTGTATTTATAGCTTGAGATTCTGTATTAATCAGGCTATTCTGTGCCTGGGTCTCAAGTCACTTGAGAATGGCACACAAGTGCCATTCCTGACAGGTTCATCATGTTCTGAGGTTTCCTATATCCACCCTCCTTGTTGTGAGTCCTGGGCTTGTCCCACTGGCTTGTGGGTTCATCGTGTTCTGAGGTTTCCTATATCCTGATGCAGAGGCCATGGAGGAGTGCTATGTGCTGGCTTGCTCCTTGGGGCTTGCTTAGCCTCTTTTCTTAAGAACCCAGGACGACTAGCCTAAGGATGGGACCACTCACAATGGGCTGGGCCCTCCCCATCAATCACTAATTAAAATGCCCCCCAGGCTTGCCTACAGCTCGATCTTATGGTGACATTTTCTTAGCTGAGTCTCTCTCCTCCCAGATGACTCTACTTGTGTCAGGTTGACCAGCCAGCATACGCACTTTCACTGTCCATTACTTTTCTGTGCACTCATCTACCACAAAAAACCATGGAAATTCCATGACAGTTAAAACTATAAAAACAATTAGCTTTATACTTCTTCATGACTCTCATGTCCTCGTCCTGTATTCTGTCCTTTCTCATCATCTGATACCACCCTTTCTTCTCCTTTATATCTGGTATACTATATGTATATTTGTTTACACATACATGTGTACATTACAGGATAGGATCCACATATACGGGAGAACATAAGGGTTTTTCTTTTTTCTTTCTGAGATAGGATGACATTCTAAGTCCATCCATTTTCCTGTAAAATTTCTGATTCCATTTTTCTTTAGAGCTGAACAGTATTCCATTATATCTATCGTCTGTCTGCTGCCTGCCTATCTATCTATCTATCTATCTATCTATCTATCTATCTATCTATCTATCTATCTATCTATCTGTCATCTATCAGATTTTTATTATCAGTTCATCTGTTGATAGACAGCTAGATATTTTCCAAGAATAAGCTATGTTAGTTTGTTTTTTGATAACCTTCACTCTCCCTTTCTGCTGTTTTCTCTTTCAGCATTTTTTAAAAGTTTTTTTTTAAGATTTATTTATTTTATGTGCATTGGTGTTTTGCCTGTGTCTATGTCTGTGTGAGGGTGTCAGATCCTCTGGAACTGGAGTTACAGAAAGTTGTGAGCTGCCTTGTGGGTGCTGGGAATTGATCCTGGAGCTTTTGAAAGAGCAACCATTGCTCTTAACCACTAAGCCATCTCTCCAGCCCCTTTTTAGCCTTTTTGTATTGTTAGGCAGTACATACATTTACTTGGTGCCCCTACAAATCATCTTACTTTTAGTATTTTAATAGCAAATGTGAAATGACCAAACTAGACAAGTTTTCTGTCTTAAAGCTGTAATAATACATTGATATTTAGAGTTTATAAGATACAAATTTGCTAAGATACAAATTTGCTAAAAACAGAGCTTCTCAAATGATTTGTAGGAAAGATTTTGTTAGTCTTACTGTTTGATGGAAAGATTTGCATTTGTCTAAATAATGTGTTTTGTTATAGGGAGGTGCTGTAGCTGGCATTGTGGCTCATATTCTGGATTCAAATCACGGAAAGGTTAGTTCTTGCTCTCATGCAAAGGAAATATTTAACTTGTTAAATAGTATTAGTGAGTCAGAATATATCCTCATTGTTTTACAGTTTATATCATATTAAATACAGGCCCTTTAGTCAGTTTTGAAAAGCAGGAACTGTGAAAAGAATTGATAACATGTCTCTTTGTCTTCTCTTATAGAAGGCATTATTATATACTGCAGTAAACCAGCTGGCCATGGGAAGCAGTACAGCAGAAGATGAAAAAAATATTGCTTTAAAGACCATTCAGAAGGCAGCTTTCCTTTCTCCAGGTGAATATATTTCACTATATTAATCCAGCTGTCATCAATTTTGCATTTGTGGGTTAAAAGAACAAAGTTTGTATTTTCGTAATACAAGAAATTTTAAGAATGTATTTTAAAGCTTTGTATATTACTTGATTATCTGAATTTGACTATTGATAATTACAACATACAATTGTGTAAACAGACTGATGAGAACGTTTCCTTAGAGATACTTTATTATCTGTTACCACAAGTCTGAATGACTTATTATTTTCAGCCTATTTTATTTCAGTTTTTCATCAGTTTTAGTGTGGTTTATCTATACCTACTAAATTCCTTACTATAGTAGTTTTATGTGGTTAACTCTGGAAGGTTGGGGTCTGTTTTATAATGCGTGTTACTTTCTCATTTCTATGACAAATATCTGATGAAAGCAACTTAAGGAAGGTGGTTGATTTTGGGTCATGATTTGAGAGTCAGAGCACTCTAACATGATGGGGAAGGCACAGTGGAGGGAGAGGCAGCTCGGCACACTGCATTTAAGTCAGGAAGGACAGGAAGATGCAAGATACCGCTCAGCTCATTCTCTCTCTGTTGGACTGCCACCTTAGCCCACACAATGGCACTGCCACATTCAGCATAGGTCTTTTCTCAAGTAGACATGTCTGGAAACCCTCATAGACACACCTAAAGGAGTGTTACCATGATGACTCTAAATTGCATCAAGTTAACGAGATTAACAGATAGATATGGTAACTGCTAGAAATGTATAGCCTCACCTCAGCTAGCTATTGTTAATTCTAGCAGGCTGTCATATTTATGCTGTTGACTTTATAGGTAATGAGGAGTGCATATTATCACGCCAGTGTGTTCCATTGGAAAATGTGAGCAGGCTAGAAGGTCATGCTCTGTAGTGTTACAAAGCAAAGTTTTACAGTTCTGTCTTAAATATGAACTATAGCATCAAACAGTTGCCTTTCCCAGGAATATATAATCGTAGATGTAGCACCCACATGGCATCATAAGATATCTTTCATGCTTTCCTCTTAGAACATAAATTCAGTATTGAGTTTTTCCTTCGGTTCTCATTTTTCTTAAGAACCAAAACCCAAACCATAGTGTGTTTACTTGTTTCTCTTTAAACTAAGTCTTTCAGACAGGAATAGAGTAATAAAGATGTGTGTATGCTGGAGACTTGTCTTCCATGTCTAGGGAAAGGGAATGAAATTACACTCTCCATAGTAGCACGGCACTTTAGGAACTGAGCCCGAGAGGGACAGCTGTGGGGCAGGAACAGAGCCAGACAGGAATAGCCCTGGGACAGGAACAGAGCCAGACAGGGACAGCTGTGGGACAGGAACTGAGCCACATAGGGAGNGCCATAGAACAGGAGCTGACCACACAGGGAGAGCTATGGGACAGGAACTTAGTAGACTCCCCTTCTATGAGATGTTCAAGAATTTTAGAAGTCTTGAAGGTTAAATATACCAGTTTATTTTGGGGGAACAAGTTAGCTTTCCTTTAAGGAAATGAGTTTTTTTTCCTTAAGATATAATTAATTTTTATTGGAAAAGACATAAACTTTTATTTATGATAGTTTTACAGCAGCATGATGATATGAACAAGTCTTCAAACTCTATTTCCTGTTTAGATGACCCTGCTGTCTGGTCTGGGCTGATGGCAGCCTGCCATGCTGATGATAAGCTGGCTTTGGTCAGCAATACTCACCCAAAGAGGGTGGATTTGCACTTGGCATTGCTGTCTGCTGTTTCTGCCTCACGTAAGTTTTATTTTTACTTATTTACATTTTTAAATTATTATTTTAAATTGCATTCAATATATTTTGATCATATTCTTTTCCCTCCTCCAAGTCATAGCCCCACCTCCCTACCCACCCAACTTCATGTTCTTTCTGTCTCAAAAAGCAACAACAAAAGCAAGAAAAGAAAACAAAAGACAAAAACACCAAGCCGTAACAACAACAACAAAAAAGAAAAACAAAACAAAAACCATGGAGTCCATTTTATCTTGGTTAACTACTCCTGAGCATGAGGCCTATCCTGGAGTGTGGTTGATATACTCAGTCTCACTGCACTAGAGAAAACTGCTTTCCAGCAGGCTTCAATGCAAATAGCTTTTTGGTTAGGGGTGGGGCTTTGTGCCCACTTTCCCTATCTGTGCTGTTATTTTTGTCTGACTTAAGTCTGTGTTGGTACTGGGCATGCTGTCACAGTCTTTGTAGATTCATATTTCCAGCAGCCCTGATGTGTCTGGAAGACGCTTTTCCTTGGCACCATCCACTACCTCTGGCTCTTAGAATCTTTTTATGTCACCTTCTGCAATGATCCCCAAGCCTTGAGGGTAGGGGTTTGATAAGGACATTTCATTAAAAGCTGAGTTCTCCAAGGTCTCTTACTGCCTGCACATTGTCCAGTTGTACATCTCTGTGTTAAGAACTATCTACTGCAAGAAAAAAAAGCTTCTCTGATGAAGATTGAATGATGCACTGATCTATGGATATAGTGATAAGTCATTGGGAGTTACTTTATTGAATTGTGCATTTAACAGTAAATAAAGTAGTTGGTTTTCCCTAGGACACATTACTTATCTAGTCTTAGGTTTTTGGCCTCATTAACTGTGTCAGGTGTGAGTTTCATGC
This sequence comes from Neotoma lepida, assembly GCA_001675575.1. NCBI lineage: Eukaryota > Metazoa > Chordata > Mammalia > Rodentia > Cricetidae > Neotoma > Neotoma lepida. Next base: position 27,537 of record LZPO01088180.1, on the reverse strand, counting down.
AGTGGAGTGGGCCTTAAAGCCATTTATTAGAAAATGGTTAGTTACTCCCGTAACATTTATGCCACTGTTGCATCAGTGTATCTTGTAGGCAGGTTGCTGTTGTAGGTCTCAGGGTTTGTAGCTGGGTGAGATTGATGGTTACTTTTCTCCTCTAGTAGTGTAAGTAGTACTTTCCAGCACTATGAATGCTAGCCAGTAGAGAGAAAACTTCTAGTTGGGAAGCAGCTCCATTTCTCCATATTTGAGAATGTAGGTGAGTGGTGTCTTCAGCAATAGGGCCTTGCTGTTATGTTGTGGAAGGTAATCAATAGTATTGACACCCTGTAATATTTGAGGGATTGGTCTATGGGACTCTTAGCCAATGACTCAATAAAATGTAACCCTTTCCTGGTACTGGGGGTTTTACTTGGTAGCACTTGATGTCTGATTGGGGCATTCTCTTCCCCATTATATGGTAACTCCATTTAAATTTCTTTTGTATTAGGAATCTTCTAAAGTAGTAGGTATCCATGTGGCTTTTCAACAGACCTTTAGTATTAGTTATCCCTCCCCATATTCCCTCCTTTACCCTGCCTTCCCATTCTCCTTTCTGAAGTAGACTAGGTAGAAAATAGGTACTGATTCACTGATTTATTTAGTGATTCACTTAAAGCACTGGTTGTATTGCCTATTGTAGCCAGAAGTTTTCCTGTGTCCTGGAGCCATTTTGTCCCAAATAAATACAAAGAGGCTTATATTAATTAAAAAATGTTTGGTCTATGGCTCAGGCTTATTGCTAGCTAGCTCTGACATCTGAAATTAACCCATTTCTGTTCATTTATTTTGCCATGTGGCCTGCTGGTATCTTGTTCCCTGGGCAGCTGGATGGCCTCTGCCCTAACTCCACCATTCTTCTCTATCTCCCTTGGATTTCCTGCTTGGCTATAACCTGCCTTGCCATAGGCCAGAAAAGCTTCTTCTATGGTGATATTTTATCTGTGTCTCCCAATAAAGTTTATCTGAGGATCAGAGGAAAAAGCCAGCCATTCTATTAGACATAGAAATCAGACAATGGTAGCACAAGTCTTTAATCATATCACTTGGGAGGCAGGGATCTGTCTGGATCTCTGTGAGTTCAAGGCCACATTGGGAACAGAGCCAGGCATGATGGCACATGCCTTAAATTCCAACCCTAGTTAACCATAAAGGTCTGGAGGTCTGTACAGACAGACAGGAAGTGACAGAGCTGGCCTGGAAGAGGAAGTGATGTAGCTGGGCAGAGAGGAAATGAGTTGGCAGAACAGAAAGGCATATAGGCATGGGTATCCAGGAAGTAGATCTCTTTGGAAGCTGCAGAGTTGGTGAGGTGAGGTTAGCTGTGACTTTTCCTATTTCTTTGATCTCTCAAGTTTAACCCTGACATCTGGCTCTGGGTATTTTATTAATAAGACCTTTTAAGATTCGTGTTATAATAAAATTTCCCTTTTTTGTCTAATAAAAAATAAAAAAGTTATAACTAATATAAGAAAAACTGTATATAATAAGTACAATAACTANATACAATATATATAAGCAATAAATATATCAACAATGTCTAGTCCATTTGCATTTGACAAATTCAATGAAAATATTCCATTATCTGTCCTAGTTTTGTAAATCCAAAATGTGTCTAATTCACTTTCTATCCTATCTTGTATTACCAACAGAAAACTATCTCATGATGTCTTTCAAATTTATACACTTTACACCTCTTAGTGAGTTTCTTTTCTGAAATTGTTAACAAGGAAAACTGTAACTACAACTATCTAATCTTCAACTCCCTCAGAGTCCCGAGAAGGAAATAATATTACCTAGTAAAACAGGAAGTACAAACAAGTGACTTCCAAAAAATGTGAGTTATGACAGAAACAGCCAGCTGCCTGGACAGTCACCCAAGGTTTCTCTGTAACGTTGGGGCATCATCTTTGGCCTACAGGCTTAGCATATCTGAGAGACTCATTTGTGAATCAGGATGTACTCAAGGCCTACAGCTCAACCCCACATTCGGTGTGAGTATTCCATGTACCAGATAAACTTGAGTTCTGCCAGTGTCATGTCATGATTCAGGATTTTAAATTCTGAAAATTGCTGATATTTTTGGAATTTGGCTTTCCATTCTTGGCTTGTGGGTGGTTTCATCTCCTTTATTAAATGGCAGTCTACCATTAAGAGGCCAGACTCCGTCAGCCTAGTTACACCTCCCAAAATAACTGATCCAGCTACTGTTCGACTCTACACCAGGAGCCATCGGTCCACTGCCTGCTCAGCTGCCTTCAAAGGAAGGGGCGCTGTACCTTTTCCAGATTGCAAAGCCACTTCAGTAATGGTGCCATATTGTCTTGGCCTCAGAGGACGCCTGTTGCCAAAGCGGCAACCACACTTGTCTTGGCAAGGATCGGCAGTCTTTTGTTTTGTGTCCTGCTTCTCCATTTTGGATAGCATACCGTCAGCAGTTGATGAGAGGGCACTTTCTTGCCCANTAGCTAACTTGCCACAGTGAAAATAAACTCCATGTGTAGTTTCTTCAATGCCCATCATTTTCTCTGAAGTAGATTGGTGCTGCCAGGAGCAGATATGTCTCATAGTCATAAAAAAAAAGAAAAAAAATCTATGTTACTAAAACATCTTAAATGCCATATTCTGTAGGTCTCTGAAAGGTTTGAAGATGACCTGTCTATCTAAAATATATCTCTGCTTGACCTTGAAAACATACCTAATATGACTACAAGTTCGATAGTAATGACTAGCTACTAACTTTCATTTCTTTATATCCTAATAGTTGATAATAACAAAGGATTAGCAAATTGCATTACATTGTTAAATGTATAGGTACAATACCTTGAACAAGATTAGTAATATACGTACAGTATTTTCTAATAAAATCAATCTCAAATTTGTAGTAATATACGTAATTTGTATACAATATACAAAAATCAATCTAATATAAAATATTTAAAACGAGTAATTGATTTCTAAAAGTATATTCAATAATCTACCTTTTTATCTTATCATATCTATATAAATCAATCTCAAATTTGTAGCAATATACATAATTTGCATATAATATACAAAAATCCAATCCAATGTGAATATTTAAAACTAGTAGTTGCCTTTTAAAAGTAGATTCATTAATATACCTTTTTATCTATATCATGTCTATATCCTCTCCTTTTTATTTTCAGAATAGATTCTATAATCTACCCTTTATTCTATCATTTCTGTATCTTTTTTTTTCCAGAGTAGATTCAATAATCTGCCTCTTATCTATATCCTCTTTTTTCTTCTCCTTTTTTTTCAAACAAGAACCTTAAATCTAATCTCCTTTGTTTACCCTTTTTCCTTACCATTAACAATAACAACTTGTAACGAACCATCCTAAACAATGACATTATCCAAAACTCATTGAAAGACCAAAAACCACCCATTCCACCTCTTGGGAATGTGGGCATTGTGTTCTTAAAATTACTTCCTGCTGTTTGAGGCAAAGGCATCTTTAGGGGATCCTGAAAAGAAAAATTTTGGGTTAATTGTCAAGTCCTGGGAGAGGTAGCTGTATCATTTGTTATCCAGTCTCTGCATAATGTAAAAGTGCAGGGCTTATCTCAAGTCCTTGCTCGATTGGTCTGTGAGGCTAGATCATCTCAGTTAGCCATCTTGAAATTGTCCTAAGCAGTTTGTAATCCAAAGCTGATCTTTGGGTGATGTTTGTCAGCTCAGTGGTATTATCATCATCCTGATGGAATCTTGTTATGGGGCCCCATCATCTTTTTGGAAATTTCAAAGTCGCTGTTAGGCGTCGTCATGATTCCCTCAGAAAACTGATGGCGACAAAAACATGTACAGGCAGCTAGATGAAGCCTTTTTTCTAGAGTTAGTTAGTACTCTATATGACCATTAATATCATGACAAAAGTTTAAAAAATATATATGTAAATCTTATAAATTTTGATATAAAATTCATACCTTAAAAATGTTTAAAAAATCAAAATAGAACCAAAGAATTGAGATAACTGGCAGTAGAATAGTCCTTTAATTTTGGTTTTCTTCTGTCCCATATCAGATGGCTCTTCTGATATGATACAGAGATATTGCATTTCTTTTTAACAAGCATGCTTGGGTTTAGAGAAGGAGAGAGCCATTCGCCAACTCCAAAGCCAGCTTTAATTCTTAATTGAACTGAGATTACATAAAGACCATATGTGTTATGTATCTATAGAGAAGAGCAGAAACAAACATTTAGGAAGACTTATGAAATTTTACATGTGATATACCAATAGGCCAATTTGCTCTTTTTCTTAGGACATTTTTTCTGGATTTGTCCTTTTTCTTCAGATGTCTTATTTTTGTCCAGTGTTCTTCAGATTCCTTAGCCTTCATTCTTCTGAAAGACATAAACAAAAACCCTTCCCTAAGCCTATCTTTGGGGAGGTTCTCTTTTGACAAGTTATATCTGACCAAATGAAAAGCATTTGTTAATGGTATAAGTTAGTTTAAATTGGATGGTCATGCTGGTCGATGAACTATCACCTCCTCTAATTAAGAGGTCTCTCCTGTTCAAATCAAACCCTTACTAGTTTTAATGGTATCCATAGCTTTTCTTCTGTAGAAACAAAAGCAAAACCTCATCCCCAACATAATATGTATCCTGGTTTCCATTCTGAGGTCAATACATCTTTAAAGTATATAAGCTGATTTAATTCTGTAGTTTTTTCTATTATCCAATGTCTCTCCACAGCTGTTGTTCCTTTCTCATTAGCATTGAGAAAATTTAAAGTTAGTAAGGCATTATGTAATCTATTTCTGGGGGTTTTTGTTACCTTTTTCTGTTTATTTAGCATATCCTTTAGAGTTCGATTTGATCTTTCTATGACTGCTTGGCCTGTAGGATTATGTGGTATACCTGTAATATGCTTTATATTGTAATAAGCAAAAAACTGTTTCATTTTACCAGAAACATATGCTGGTGTGTTGTTGGTTTTAATTTGTACAGGTGTACCCATGATGGCCATAACTTCTAGCAAATGTGTGATTACAGAATCAGCTTTTTCTGAACTCAAAGCAGTTGCTCATTTAAATCCTGAATAAGTACCAATAGTATGGTGTACATATTTCAGTTTTCCAAATTCTGCAAAGTAAAACACATCTGCCAGATTTCATTCCTCTGAGTACTTTTTGGGTTACATTCTGCTGGTAGTGGAGTCTGATTGTAAAAAGAACAAGTAGGACATTTCCTTACAATTTTCATGGCTTGTTGCCAGGTTATGGAAAAGTCTTTTTTTAAACCCTTACTATTGACATGATGCTTTTTATGAAATTCTGAGACCTCCAGCACATCCTATCAATAGTTTATCGATCTCATTATTACCTTGTGCTAGAGGGCCTGGCAGACCTGTATGGCATCGGATGTGAATTATATATAAGGGATGCTTCCTATTCCTGATTATATCTTGTAACTGAAAAAATAACAAAGTTAATTCTGACTCATCAGGGATAAATTCTGCAGTCTCAATATGTAAGACCACTCTTTCAGCATACTGAGAACCAGTAATTATGTTGAGGGTTTCCGAAAAGTCTATTAATACCATCAGAATAGCAAATAATTCCGATTTTTTTAATCGAATTATAAGGACTTTGAACCACTTTACTTGAATTTTCTGATTTGTAACCTACCTTTCCTTGTTTGTTTGCATCTGTATAAAATGTAAGGGCTCCAGATATTGGAGTTTCTCATACAATGCGAGGCAGGATCCAATTAGCTCTCTTTATAAGTTGAATTCTATCGCTTTTGGGATATTTGCTGTTAATCTCTCCCAAAAAATTATTACAAGTTTTTTGCCAAGGTTCACTTTCTGCCCACAATTTGTCAATATCATCGTTAGTTAAAGATACTACAATTGCTGCTGGATCTATTCCTGCTAATTGACGAAGTTTCAATTTTCCTTTTAAAATCAAGTCAGAGATCTTTTCATTAGGGCATCTATCTTCAGTCTACAGGCCTAGAGTCTCTGGCTTACTTTTCAATGAAGCAGGAAATTTGAAGGACTATTCTGCTTAATGGAAAAGTTCGTCAGTCGCTTTTCTCTGTGTCCTGCAGAGTGTCTGGTAGTTTCTTCTGTGAAGCAGGAACCTGAAGGACCATCTTGCCTCTGTTTTGGCAAAGTTCAGTGGTCATTTTCCCATGGGTCCTGCATGTCCAGTTTATACTGGACATACTGTCAAGCATCCAGGCAAGAGCAGTTTCTTGCCCAAATGACTAACCACAGCCTCTCTTTTTCTGTGGGAACAAAACTCCAAAACATTTTTGATTTCCATTTGACAAATATATTTTTTGACTTTTTAAAAATTAAGGCATTCTTGCTGGGCAGTGGTGGCACACACCTTTAATCCCAGCACTCGGGAGGCAGAGGCAGGTGGATCTCTGTGAGTTCGAGGCCAGCCTGGGCTACCGAGTTGATTTCCAGGAAAGGCACCAAAGCTACACAGAGAAACCCTGTCCCGTAAAACCAAAATAAATAAATAAATNAATTAATTAATTAATTAATTAATTAAGGCATTCTCAAAATATCTAGGCTGGATTATTTCAGCAGTCCTTTCAATTCCATGTTTCCTAACAGCTGTGTTTTGTTCTTCAGCATCGAAAAAATTCATAATAAACACAGTGCTATATAGGATGCAGACTACCTGTGTATTTCCCATCTTACATGGCTTTTTTTTCTTTTACTCTCTCTTTAAAGACTTTATTTTATAACCTATTCATTTTTTTCCTATGACTGTACCCTTTTCCTTTTCTTAAGCCTACATACATTTTTAAAAACACTGTAACCTGTTTAGAGGTTTTTCTGTCTGGACCTCTTTTATTGCATCTCTTCAGCCTTTTTTGACTGTGTGAGCAAACTTTTAAACTACTAACCTACACTTGGATTCTCCANGAGCAGCTCTCAGCTGGCTCCACCCACTTCTCAGGTCATGAAAGCCAAGCATGAAGCTCGAGGCCAGTTTGAGGAAATGCTTTTGAATATCTTCTGTGAAGCCAACTTTCTCCTAGTACCCAAATCAAAGACATTGGAAAAATAGAACAGAACTGAGCAGTGTCAGCCCTACCATGCATGACAAAATTCATAACTGAACCTTAGTATTTATATTCAATAACACATAAGAAAGACAATGTGTCACACTCAGGTGGTGTTTGTCCCAGGTATTTTAAAATGAATGCAGTTTACATTAGTATTTGTGAAAGGTGCCATTCCTGTGAAGTTATAGAAAGTAAATCTGATTAGGAATTTCCCAGGAACAGAGGATAAGGGGTTGCGGTGAGTTGTAAACAGGAGTGATTACACAAGGCAGCAGGCAGCTTTTACTGATGGTGAGTTTGTGTTTTACCTCAGCTGTGGTATCCATCAATCAGTGCATGAGTGTGTGGGGCTGCAGAGTGGGTGTGTGTCCATCCAGCACTGCATGAGTGTGTGGAGCTGCAGAGTGGGTGTCCGTCCAGCACTGCATGAGTGTGTGGAGCTGCAGAGTGGGTGCAGCTTACTTTATTTCAGTTACAGTGTAGAAATTGCTCATTGTTTTTCAGTGAATTCATTATCCTATACAGGATATATATTTAAAATCCCAGTCAGAAGTATTCATGGTACGTCTATGGTGTTCTGGTGGTACATGTATGTTTTAACATATGTAGATCCAGGCACTGGGTGTGGTGGTATACTCCTGTAATTATGAGATTCCAGAGATGTGAGTTTAAAGTCAGGCTGGGCTGTATAGACTCTATATCTCAAAAAAAAAAGTGTGTCAAATGTAGTTGTGATAATTGTTAGCAAATGTCCCCTCCATGCTGCCTTTGAGAGCACATTATATACAGCAGAAGACAGTAGCATTCATCTCTTTTGTTTGTTTACAGTTAAGGACAAAGAAAGTTTGCAAAACTACAACCAGTCACTTGAAAAGTGGTCTCTCTCACAAGCTGTCAGTGGCCTAATTGACACAGGAAGAATAGCTGAAGCTGAATCTCTGTGCACAAAGGTACTATTGTGGAATTATACATTAAAATGTGTGTGTTTTTGTCCTACCTAAAAATGAGAGAGTGGTTCTTAATGAGTGCCTGGTGGTGCCTGCTGCCTTGTGTAATCACTCCTGTTTACAACTCACCACACTCATTAAGCAATAGTTATTGGTCACTTAACTCCATGTCAGTCATTCTGTTTAACATTATTGTTTCTGGGTTTTATAACAATCAGTGATATACATGTTTATGATTGTCAACCTTTTTACAAATGAGAAAGTTCATATTTGAAGAAGGTTAAGTATTTGCCCAGAAGCTCCAGCAGCTAGAATTAGATTGCTAGTACTGTATCACTGCTATAACACTCATAGCCTCTTTTTTCAAGAAATGCTATTATTATTTATTTATTCATTTATTTATTTGCATGCTTGTGTATCTATGTATAAGGAAGTATAGGGGTATCATATCTCCTGGTGCTGGAGGTTTATCCAGTTGTGAGCTGCATTATATGGGTGCTGAGAATCAAACTCTGGTCCTCTGCAAGATCAATATCCTCTCTTAATCACTGAGCTGTCTTCGCAGCCCCCCTCCTGGACTCTGAATAGACCTTTTATTTTTTGTTTAGCGTGTTCATTCCTTTAGTTTCTGGTTACTCCTTTTAGAATACAGTGTTTCAAGGATCTGTTCACTTTTCCAAGTTTTGAAGCAATAGAATGGCTATGGAGATGGTAGACTGGAACTATTCATTCATCACCATGCACTAGCATCGTGGGGCTCTCTTCTTGCAAGTTTTGTGGATACATTCTTAGCATCTTTCCTGCCACATGTAGGACTCAATAAATATTTATTCAATCAGTAAATCAGTTTCAAGGACCTACTAAAAAGGAGAGTTTTAAATATGGCTTTTTCTCTGAATGCTTGTGTTTCATAAATACCAGAAGGAGTGTGTTGTTCTCTTAGAAATGGTCTTTGGGAGAGAAACAAATTTTACAGACAGATAAAAATGCTCTTTCATTGATCCCTTAGGTCCTTGAATTCTTTGAAAAGCAGAATAATGTATTTTCTCTTTCATGTAAAGAATTCTATCTGCTCTAAGTCCAGGACAGTGTATTAATTGTTTTGTGAATGTTGAGTAGATATAAATTAGCAATTGTAATGTCTTTTTGCTAAATGAGGAATGCTTTATGAGCCTTTCCTTTTCATTTTACTGTTTCAGTCTCTCTTAGAAGAAAGTCTTCAAATGCACTTTAGATATATGTTGAACTGTGATCTAATGAGAAAAAAAATAGATAACATTCTCTTAAGAGAAACCAATACAGAAGTATTTTGACTACAGAAGAGTTAGAAGTTTGCCAGCCTGCAGAGCTGACATTTTAGCGGAAAATTATAATGATTCTGATTTGATCATAATATATGCATTGAGTTTTGGTGCTGTACTCCATTAATGAATACAAATCTTATGGTAATCATAGAGTATGATATGTCCACTGAAACAGTGATAACCTTTACTTTTTATATTTCTTGGTTCAGTTTTATATTCAGAACCTAAGTTTTTTAGTATAACAGCTGAGAATAAACCAACTCAACAGAGCATATTAAACTAAACTAAATGACTCAAACACTACATCACTATTACTTGTATGAAAGATTATTTAAGTGTAGGCTTTGGTATTCTCAGCTGTGTAGCCTTTATTTATTTAACTTTTGTACCTGTTTCACTATAGCCAAAAAAGGTTTTAATTAAGAAAAAAAATCTCTTTTTCTTTAATTGCCTTTTACTTATTTCAGTTTAGAGCCTTATTTGATATGTTTCTGTTTGGGGTTTAATTTTTAGAAGTTAAAAAGTAATCCTGATCAGCCAGCTGTTATCTTACTGTTGAGACAAGTTCAGTGTAAATCACTCCTGGAATCACAGAAGCCCCTCCCAGATGCTGTACTCGAAGAACTGCAAAAAACAGTCATGTCCAATTCCACCTCTGTTCCGGCATGGCAAGTAAGTTCTCTACTTTCTTATGTGAGTCCTAAATTAAAGTATGCTGGGATGCTAGTTGAGAAATACACTCCATCTCTATTTAAGTCTTTCTTTTAAGCTCATCATATATTTGTCAGTTTCCAAATGTGAAGAATATTGTGGAAATTTAACATTAATTTAGGATCTGCTTCTGTAGTCCTTAAGTCATTCTGTGTTGAAGATGCTTATGAGGATGCTGTCTTATGATGAGGATGCTGTCTTATGATGAGGATGCTGTCTTATGATGAGGATGCTGTCTTAT
>LZPO01088180.1:0-14081 GCA_001675575.1 Neotoma lepida | reverse complement strand
AAAGAAAGAAAGAAAGATTGTGGGTTGTAGGCAATCCTGTAAGGCATTTTCTTAGTTAGTGATTGATGGGGGAGGGAGGACCCAGTCCTGTTGCTGGATCCTAAGGGCTCCCTTGGGGGAGGGGGTGAGAAGGCATGGCATCAACAACACAGACACCAGGAGTCAGTTGAAGACAAACCGTAGACTCATTTATTCAATAACAGGGAAGGCCTTATATACCCTCCTCCTAGCACCCAGTCTGTGTCACAATCTGGTGGCATTGCATGGTCATCTCTCATTAGCTAGGCACGATCAGGAACTCTGACAGCACCTGTTGCTAGGCCCTGAGGGAGACTCCAGATTGCCTCCTAAGGAAGTGCATGCCTTGGCAACTGGTTTGAGCCAATTTCCTCGACCCTGTCCTACTACACAGCCCATTGTGGGTGGTGCCATCCCTGGACTGGTGGTCATGGGTTCTATAAGAAAGCAGGCTGAGCAAGCCAGTAAGCAGCACTTCTCCATAGCCTCTGCATCAACTTCCTTCAATGATGAACAGTGATACAGAAATGTAAACCAAATAAATCCTTTCCTCCCCAACTTGCTTTTTGGTCATGATGTTTCATCACAGCAGTAGAAACCCCGACTAAGACATTTAGGTTGGGTATACCCATCTCAATTAACTCAGTCTAGATAATCCCTCACAGAGATGTCCTGAGGTTTATTTATATGGTAATTTTAAATTTCAAATTGACAATCAAGATTAACCATTATATGTCTTAGTTGGAGTTTCTATTGCAGTGAAGAGAAACCATGACCACAGCAACTCTTATAAAGGATAACATTTAATTGAGTGGCTTACATTTTCAGAGGTTTAGTCCATTATCATCATGGAGGTGGTGTGCATGGAGCTGAGAGTCCTACATCTTTATTGGCAGGCAACAGGAAGTGAACTGGGACACTGGGTGTGGCTTGAGTATATATATGAGACTTCAAAGTCAACCCCCACAGTGACACACTTCCTCCTACAAGATCATACCTATTGCAACAAAGCTACACCTCCTAATAGTGCCATCCCCTATGAGTTTATGGGGGCAATTACATTCAAACTACCACAACATATATCATAATTTGGGGGCAGGGGGTGCATGTGTGTTATCTTTGCCTATAGAAGGAATGTGTGCAGTTTTCCCCCAGCTACTTTATCGGTATGAATATCCAGGAATATTGGATATTCTGTGATAATCTAAGATTAAAATGAATATTTTAGAGCTAGAGATTTTCATTAGCAGCTTATCTGCTCTTTTAATTCACTTTGATGAACACTATAAAAAGTACACAGTAATCATTATACCCCTAATTTTTCTTAATAAAATACAAAGAAGCACATGTTGACTGTATTCAGATTGTTACTTTTTCCATGGCCCAGGAAAGTGTTAAAAAGACAGAATTTGAGTATAGATTTCCTAAACATTTATTTCACTACTGTACATTCCTCATTCTTGTCTTTCTTTACATCAAGCTTTTTATATCTCTGCTATAAATAATTAAGAAAATTAAATAATGGCATAAAATATTTGGAGTATGCAGGCTAAATAAGTCTCTAATTTTTGAAGAAAGATAATGCTTCTTATAGAAGTTTTCATTTGAGATCTAGACACTTAAATCCTAAGGTGAGTTAGATAACCTTGTCAAATTAAAATGGGAAAAGTCAAAGATTAAATTGTGTAACGAAGTCTTAAGAAATTGTGCATGTATATTCATGTGTTTTTTCATATGTTCACATAGATTAAAGAGCACTAGTCAAATGTGTGTATGCCTGTATTTCCCACCTCCCTAGTGCCTTTTAAGTTGATTTCCTCCCCCAAACTCCCCTAAAAGAAAAGCTCCAATTCTGATTTCTGCCATTTCTGTCTAACTTTGCCTAGTTTTGAACTTCATATAAATGGAATCCTCTTTTGCATCTGGCTATTTTGACTAAATATTATGTACGGGAGATTCATTTTGTTTTGTGTAGCTAGAATGTTTCTTCATCTCACATTGTTGCTGTTTTGTGTTATTGTGCATAATGAAGCTATGAGTGTCCTAGGTGTCTTACGTTTTCCCTTATGTGTGGACCAGTTTACACTCATATGAGCATCCCATAAGCTGGTGTTGCTAGATTGCTGCTTCGCTCACATTTTGTTAGACATATAAGTAATAGTATCTTTTGGTGTTTAACTTTCAATTACCTGGTGACTAATGATGTTGATCAACTTCTCAAGTGCTATGGAACTTTCAGATACTCTTTTTGAAGCACCTTTTTATGCATTTTAAATTGGCTTTTAAATGAGGTTAATGAGATACATAAATCATTATATATGATTCACTGGAATTCATCAAATTTTATGAATGTAATGGCATTGTATATATTAGCATATATATTTTCTCACATCTGTGACTCCCTTTAGCATTTTCTTAATGCTATTTTTATGCCAGCTTTTAATATTGATGGTTGAATCATAATCTGATTAAGCAGATTCTCAATTTAGTGAGAACTTTGTTTTATTTTTTTTCCCTTACAGTCAATGAATCTTGAGCTGAGGAGATAGCTCAGTGGGTACAATGCTTGCTTTGCAAGCATGAGGACCTGAACTAGGATCCCCAGCACACACATAAAGAAAGGAGGTGGAAACAGGAGGCTTTTTGGGGCTCCCTAGCCAGCCAGTCCAGGCAATCATTGTACTCCAGGTTCAGTAAAAGGCCCTGGCTCAGCAGAGAAGGTAGAGAGTGATTGAGGGGGGCCCCTGACACCAGTCTCAGGTTCCTGTGTGTGCACCCACCACCATGAACACATGCATGCATAAACCATCAGTCTCAGGTTCCTATGTGTGCACCCACCCCCATGAACACATGCATGCAAAATGTATACACACAGGAAAGGTAAAAATAAATCTTTTAAGTCCCATTTGGTCATGATATATTAATGTAATATAATGATAATGTCATTTTGCAAATATCATGTTTAGAATTTTTAAGAAATGTTTCTATGTATGGGTGTTTTACTTGATATATGTGTACCTGGTGCTGCTAAGGCCAGAAAAGGGCATTGGAGCCCCTGGAACTGGAGTTACAGAGGTGTGTTGGCTGCTGTGTGGGTGCTAGGAATCGAACCCAGGTCCTCTGCAAGAGCAGTAGTACCCTTAACTGCTGAGTCATCTTCAGCTCTCATGTGTAGAACTTTTGGCTCTGGAGTCATAAGAGAAATTAGCCTGTAATACTCATTCCTATAAGGTCATTGCTAAGTATTTTTATCTATGTTCTTATTTCTTTGTCCTTTATTTTCTAAAAACTAATTTCTTCTTTTTGCTATTTCTTTGCTGTTTGTTTCATCTTAATTTTCTTTTCTTGCCATAGCTTCTTAAGACAGAATTTTGTTATTCTAATATGTGGTTTTTTTTTTCATTTTTGGTGTGTGTGTGTGTCACGTGTATGTACAGATGCACATGTATGTATGCATGGATGTAGAGTCCTGAGATTAGCATTGGTTGTCTTTTTCAGTTGCTCAGTGTCTCTCATTGAATCCACAGCTCACTATTTTGGCTTCTCTGGCACACCAGCTTGCTTTGAGTGTTTCTTGTCTCATTTCTTGGACACTCAGATTATAAGTGGACATTGTGCCCGCCTGGCTCTTCATGGACTCTTAGGATCTGAACTCTAGTCTTTACTTGCATCACGAATGCTTTGCCTGCTGATCCAGCATCCCTGTTGTCTAATATGCATGCTAGTGTAGCATTTCTATCATCATTTGTTTCAAAATGCTCTTTAATTGTCATTGGATTTCTTTGTCTTGTTTTTTTATATGAAGCATCTTGAAAAATTTCTAATATGAGAGTATTCTAGATATTTTCCTGTTAATGATTTCAAGCATAATTCCATTTAGTTAGAACATAACTTTATGATTTCAGGCCAGTGGTTGTTGAAATGTAGTCTCTGTGATAGTTTTTGAGATAGGAGTTCAGTAGTAGCTCAGGATGTCCTGGAATTTGTGATCCTTCTGCCTCGGGCTTCAGGGTGCTGGGATCATAGCACAAGCCAACATGTCTGGCTTCAGATTTGTTTTATAACCCAGCATAAAGTCAAATTTGGTAAATTTTACATGTAGAGTTGTCAAACGTGTTCTGTGGTTGTTGATTACATCTTTGTAGTGTAAACCAAGCTTGTCATTGCTTATATCTTTTGTCTCCTTACTGAAGTTTTATTTTTTCTGTTTCTTAATATAATTACTGAAATAGGCATACTAAAATTGCCTGTCACTCTGAACTTGTCTACTGTTGGTTTCTGTCAGCTGTTTCTTGTGAATTTTGTGTTGTTGGGTGTTATCATTTGTTTTTGCTCTTTTGGGGGGAGCCCGCCATCTAGCTTCCAAATAAATCACACATGGGGTCTTATTATTACTTATGAATGCCCAGCCTTATCTTGACAGTAAAGTAAAGTTTCTAGCCAGCCTTCTTATTTTAAATTATCCCATCGACCTTTTGCCTCTGGGCTTTTCCCAAACTCTTGCTTCTGTAAATCATACCCTTACTCTGTGGCTTACTGTGTAGCTGGGTGGCTGGCCCCTGGAGTCCTCCTCCTTCTATGGCTCCTTAGCTCTCTTCTCCCAGATTTCTCCTATTTATCCTCTCTGCCTGCCAGCCCTACCTATCCTTTTTCCTGACTCACTATTGGCTGTTCAGTTCTTTATTAGACCATCAAGTGTTTTAGACAGGCACAGTAACACAGCTTCACAGAGTTAAACAAATGCAACATAAACAAAAGAAACACACTTTAAAATAATATTCTACAACAGTTAGGGATTTGTACATGTAGAAATGCTTATTGGAAGGAGTGCTGTTACAGTATCAACTTCACGTCTTGCTGTTTCTGGCTTAAAGGCTACATTGTTGGATAGCACTACAGCTGCACAAACTTGCATTTGATTAGTATTTTCATAGTTTATCGTTTTTACATTGTAATTTGATATTCTTGATTTGTCATCTTCCAGACTCCTTAGACTTCAGCTTGACATGGCTAGAAAATTGTTGCTGGCAAAATAAACAATGTGTTACCCTCATTCTTTTGGGGGACACAGAACATACCAATAATAGAATTAAAAAATTAAGTTCATTAGAATTGATTGAATGTGTTTGGAGTTGGGGACCAGACTGTTTACTGAACTCATATGCTCTGTATCTGTCTTCCTTGCTGTTCCTTAGTGGTTGGCCCAGGTATATCAGTCCCAAGGACTGATGAGTGCTGCAGAGATGTGTTACAGAAAGAGTCTACAAGTGGCATCCCAACAGGGCAATTGGAATGGGAAGCTCTCGAGTCTGCTGAAGCTAGCACTGCTTGCATTGGAAGTCTGCATGGTAAGTAAGCATGTTATAATTGTGATCATGAAAACTTGATTCCTTCAAAAAAACCTTTTTCCTTTTTAAATTTGGAATCTTTTACATAGTGATACTCTATGCCGTTTTCCCCATTGTTTTATTATCTTTTGCTTATTATCTCTTGTGGACTTTGTATCTTGAGCTCTGGAGGAACATAGAGCAATAGCAACCCATACATCAGAATTTCTTAATAGTTTAGGGATAATCTAAGAATGTAATTTTAAAAGTTGAGTTATAACTTGGTAACTTAAGAGTTCAAAGTCTGCTACTTATTGTGACAAAGATGCCAGAATTTAACTTTTTTTTTTTCTTAATTCAGTTTGACATTCCTTGAGGTATTTCTAGAGACCTCTATGACTTGATATCCTATTTTCTGATGCCAATACATAGATTAACCCAAAAAGTTTTATGTGCCAGTAGGGAAAATTTTTAAACACATATGTGAGAGTGAAGTCAATCCGCAGGACAATTTATATGATATGATCCTATTTGAGTTCTTGTGTATTTGGTATTTTTTGTTTAAGAATCAGGATATGTATTATATGTGTTTGTACATATACAAACATAGAAGTGCATAGATACCACTATATGGAAAGATACATAAAAACTATAATGACACTGACTTTGAATAGGACAACTGGGACTTTTAAGGGATAAGGAAGGAATTTTCAATCATATCTTTTGATAGTATGTGAATTTTTATCATATTCATATAGCTTATGGTTAGAAGACACTGTCCTGTGCAGGCCTGAAATAACTTATTTTTACCTAAGTATTCCATGCAAATTGGATGATTTGCTTACTTCATGTATCTTGATTAAGAAACCAAAGAGTTAAGAGATGTTGTGGGGTTGAATGATGTTAGTGGTGTTGACGTAGACATATGGGCCATGTCTTGTTTTCCTCTGTGGCTTTACCAGTGCTTTATGCATAGGTGGTTCTGGAGCAAATGAACTAGTAACAGCAGGAGATGACTGAGGTGTACAGAAACAATGGAAACAGTAAATACAGGTTATCCAACTGTGGTGGTTTGAATGTAACTGTCCCCCATAATCTCATAGGGAGTAGCACTAGTAGCATAGGAGGTGTGGCCTTGTTGAAGAAAGTATGTCACTGTGGAGGCAGGCCTTAAGGTCTCCTATGCTCAACTATGCCTAGTTCAGACCACTTCCTGTTGCCTGTGGGTCAAGATGTAAGAACTTTCATCTCTTTCTCCATCACCATATCTGCCTGCATGCTGCTTTGCTTCCTGTCATGATGATAATGGACTAAGCCTCTGAACTGTAATCGAGCACTCCGATTAAATGCGTTCCTTTATAAGAGATGCTGTGGTCATGGTGTCTCTTCACATGCAATATAAACCCTAAGACACTAACATACTCTTTTACATGTTCCATCTTTAGGTTTCCCCAGGGTCTTTACACCCTTGGGAGTGGTTGAGCTACATAAGCCACGTAGTTTCTAATGTACTCTTGAATCTAGAAACAAGGACAGTAGGTACTATTCAGCCTGAATTAATATTTGTTGCTTATAAATATCATTTGGGGTTTTTAAATTCTAAGATATTAAAAACCACCTAGAATGAAATGAATAATAATTATAGCAATACCAAATGCATAGAGCACTAGGCTAAGTGCTTTGTACAATTACTTGTTTAGTAGTTACAGCAGTCCTCTTTCAGAGATGTATAAATCAGAATGATGTTTAGTAATAACCACATATGTTTTCCCCTGACCCCAACCACTGCCACCCTAGGATCATTTTCTCTAAGAGCCTGTGTTATGGTTCTGTCAGTTACTTCCTGTGATCTTTTCAGCTCTTCAAACAGTTCAGCACTGTTTTTTCCTGTTTTTCTGCTAACACTTATTTTGCCTTCTTTTGGATTTATTATGTATGTTAAATGAAGTAACATTTACAAATGTATAAATGTTTGTAAACATAAACCATAAAGCACTAATTAATTTAGTTTGTTATAAGATTTGACACCAATAGTTACTATAAAGAAATAAAATTGATGCCATATATAAAGTAAAACATTAATAGGAGAATGTGGATATTTTAAAATTGGACTGTATGTGTGATAATATATGAACAGATATTAAGCTAGTTAGTGAAATTATTAGACACCAGATGCCACAGTGAGATATTAGTTCAGGAAAGATGTTTTTGAGACAGAAGATTGTTAGCCTCTAAGGAAAGTATAAATGCATCAGAAGAGCTGCGTTGAGAGGTAAAACATTTCTGCACTGGAGATGTTGCCTCCCCTCTTTTGCCATAGGGCATTTCAAAAGACACTGAAAATAAAGAGCTACTTACAGGCTTGGTGTGTTTCTTTTTGTCCTGTGGGCACGTGTTTAAAGGTGTTTGGACAAGTAACTGGCATGTTTCAGAGGCTGTGGTTCTCCAGTGTAAGGTGGAAATGACTTCCAGCTTCTAGGAGAAAGTGGCCAACAGTTGTTGAATTTCACAGTGGGTAGGAATACCTGCTTATAAGCAGAGTGACACTAAACTTTTATTTCACATTCTGTTTGGCTCTTTCTTGGGCTAGTAATGGATGGTGTAAGTCTCTTGGGTGTACACAGTGGCAGCAAGCCATAGTTTCCATTTCTGCTGTGTGCTAATGAGGGTAAACAGCCAGTGCTATGCTGTGTTGCTAAGCTGTGGTGCTTGGTAAGTTAAATGCATTTTGACTTAATGATATTATCAACTTGCAGTGGGTTTGTTGGGATTTAACTGTATCATGAGGGAAAAGNATCTGCAGGGGTGTGCTAATGGACATGTGTCCCATGCCACCACACAGGGTTCCACACTGGATTTAATGCTCTGCACTTGTGTCTACAAATTTTTAATAATTTCTGAAAACTTTTATTTTTTTGCTGAGACCTGTGGGTTGTGTGGCTAAAGCTGCAGGCAGGCATCGACTCCTGAAGTTGAAAGTCTGAGAAAGCTAGCTAGAGGAAAACAGCTATAAAATCTCTCAGGCCTGGTGAGCCTCATGTCATTTCTTTCTAGAGTACTTGCCAAATATAAACTTCCAAAAATTTACTAAGGGCCTGGATGTTACAGAATATTTGCCTAACTATGCAAAGATGTGTTGCATTTGTTTATGTTGCAGAATATTTGTTAAGCTATGTAAAGATGTGTTGCATTTGTTTAATTATGTAAAGATGTGTTGCTGTTTTACCTTGCCTGCCTAAGGCACCTAATTGGTCTCATAAAAAGCTGAATGGCCAATAGCAAGGGAGAAGGTATAAGTGGAACTTCCAGGCGGGAAGAGTACGTAGGAGGAGGAATTTAGGCTCAGAAAAGAAAGAAAAGGAGATGCCAGGGGACGGCCAGCCAGCCAGACCAGGAGGAAGATGGAAAGTAGGACATTCAGAATTAAAGAAAGGTAAAAAGCCCCAAGACAAAACATAGATGAATAGAAACAGGTTAAACTAAGTTAAAAGAGCTAGTGGGGCAAGCCCAAGCTAAGGCTGAGCATTCATAATTAATAATAAATCTCCATGTCTTTATTTGGGAGCTGGTTGGTGGCCCAAAGAAAATGTCAACTCCACCTGGAAATATAGTTAGCATGAAAGCACAGTAGTACAGTGGAGGAATAGTGTGCCATCATGGCTTTGCTGAACCTCAATGAGAGGGTTTTGAGAGAATGTGGATAATGTGCTTGCATAGTATTTGAACTAATTGATAAATAGAATTACTTTATTTAGATACTGAATGAATGTGTACAAGATGATGTGAGTCATGAGTCCTTAATGGGGACTTTGGGGTATCCTCAGTAGTCCCCTCCCAGGGTCCGGGAAGAATCTACAACCAACTGATAATTTATTCTTTGATGAAATGAAATGAATCTATGTACATGAAACTTTGTCCATACACTTTATTCTTCTTAATCAGTTGTCTTTCTATATAGCTTCTATCTTGCTCTCATTGTTTAATTCTCTCTATATTTATCTACTGTCCCCTCTAAATTCTATCTTAATTCTCTCCTCTTAATTCTGCCTCATCTAGGTCCTTCTCATCTCGTCCTTACCCATCTAGTACTTTCCCATCTGTCTCTTCCTCATTTTCCATCCTGTCCTCAAGTCCTCCGGTCCTATCCTCCTCTCTGTCTTCATACCTCTAAGTTCTCCAGTAAAAATCCTCAAAAATCCTCCAAAATTCCCTCTCAAGTCTCCAAAGTTTACAGTTATATACCCATGTAATAGCAGTGCTATAGCTAAGACAAGGTCACCAGGCTTGGATTCTTACAGGGTCATAAAGGCAGGTAAGAATTCTCCTCAGGCAGTGACCATCAGGCTTTCTTTTACAACCCAAAAGGGGAGTGGTAAAGGAGGAGGTCAACACTGAGAGCTAATGACTAGTTAGTGATCAAAAAGGGGATCTACGTGCTCAGTCCACATTCCTAGAAATGGTTAGGTAAAAAGTTGGGGTCTATAAAGTTAGTAAGACTGTAAAAAAGGAGGGTCTCACCTTAAATTGCACAAGAAATAAAGCTGACCTAGGAAACAGGTGTTATTTTGTTTCACCTTGGATGCTTGAGTCTGTTCTTAGAGAGTGCAGAGGTATCTCTGATAAGATACCTTCGTCCCTCTGGGCATGGTCCTGGCCAGGTGCTGCTGACAGTAATTGCAGAAAAGCCTGCAATTAGGGATACTGGCTGCATTACTGCTCAGAAGGTATCTCTGATACTCCTTTAGTAGAAGGGAAATTGTGCCCAAAGAATGATGGAAAAGCTACAGTAGCACACGAGAAATTCATAGTAGGAAATGGCTAATAATCAAAAGCCAAATATCACCAAGGCTCCTTAAGCCTCGGCTTTACCTCTGGAAGGCCCTTGGCTTCTTCCAGGTATAGCTTTGTCATAATCAGCTGAAATCCTACTTTATATATTTTTGTGGCTTGCAGCAAGTCCTACTATAACTTGTATACAGAAACAGAAAAAGTCTCTAACTTTATTATTATTATAGTTTTTAATAATGCTTTCATAAATATACTCTGCNTGTAGTTCTCTCCCCAAGCTCATCCCAGATCTTCCTCACCTCCTCACCCACCCACCCACCCAATTTCATGACTTTCTCTCTCTCTCTTTAGAAAATAGATAAGCAAAACAAAACAGAATTAAAAGAAAAAGCACAAGAAACACATACATACAAACACACAAATAAAAACCATAAAAACACAAAATTAGAAACTAATATACAAGCAAAAGACCAGTAAGACAAAAAATGCCCAAACAGCAATATGAGACAAAAAGTCTACGAAAACACCATTGAGTTCATGTTGTGTTGGCCATCTATTGCTGGGCTGAGGCCTACTGAAGTATGGTTAATATACCCAGTGAATTTTCTCTATTGGAGAAAGCTAAAGTTTCCTTAGCAAGCAGATATCAATTGGAGATAGCCTCTGGGTTAGGGAGGGGAGCTCATGTCTGCTTTCCCTTCTCAGTGTTGGGACCCCATTTAGCCTGATCCTATGCAATCCCTTGCCACACAGTCTCTGAGTTCATATGTGTGTCAATCCTATTGTATATGGAAGGTACTGTTTTCTTGGAGTCATCTATCCCCTCTGGCTCTCAGAATCTTTTGGTCTCTTCTTCTACATATTCCCTGAACCCTGAGGGGAGGAAATTGATGAAGATATCCTGTTTANGACTGAGTGTTCCAAAATTTCTCACTCTCTGCACATTGCCCAACTGTGGGTCTCTGTATTTGTTCCCATCTGCTAGAGGAGGAAGCTTCTCTGATAATGGCCGGTCGAGGCACTGATCTATGAGTGTATTAAAATAATGTCATTAGGAGTCATTATTGCTGTTACATTAGCAAAACAAAAGTATTTGTTTTCCCCTAGGCCCATGTCCTATCTAATCTTGAGTCCTTGACCACCTGAGCAGAGTTCCATTTCATAGAGTGGACCTTAAATTCAATCAGATGGTTGGTTACTCATATATTTGTGCCATTATTGCATCAGCATATCATTCAGGCAGGTTACCATTGTAGATCTCAGGACTTGTAGCTGGCTTGATATTTACCTCTACTTTGTTAGTATAGCATACCTTCCAGTACCATGTACACTAGTCAATAGGCACCAGCTCAACTTCTCTGTGTTCATTGAGATAGGTAAGAGTTATCTTCAGCAATAGGGCTTTACTCAGTCTGTGGAGGTCAACTAATAGTTTGTCAGTAGCCTGAGATGTTTGAGGGTCTCCATGGGGCCCATTTGGCCAACCACTCAACTAGATGTAACCCGTTCCTACTAGTAGAAGTTTTCATTTGGTGGCAAAAGATGTCTACTTGAGGCATTGTCTCACCTATTATTTGGTGATTCCATTTGGATTTCTTCTGTTTGTGTATATTTTTAGGATGCTTTTACAGTAGTAGGTTTCTTTATGACCCCTGTAATTATATGTTAGCTGTCCCTTTCCTTATTCCCTTCCTTACTTCCCTCTTCCATCCTTCCTCCCTTCCATCTCTTTAATCCTCCTGCTCCAGTGTCCCCCCCTTGTTTCTCCGAATTGATCTATTTCCCCTTCCTTGGTAGGTCTTCTCTTCTTCCATATTCCTTATATACAGAAAACAGAGAAAAAGTGTATAGTAAGTAATATTATTATTATCATTATTATTATTTTGTTTGTTTGGACAAGGTCTCACTATGTAGCCCTGGCTGGCTTGGAACTTCCTATGTAAACCAGGCTTGCCTTGAATTCAAAGATCCACCAGTGTCAGCTTCTTAAGTGCCAGGATTAAAGGCATGAAACACTACTCACAGCTCAATAATTAATTTTAAAGAGCTAGGGAGATGAAACCAAAAATACATTCTGATTATGTTGTTGAGTATGCATAAAAGGAAGATTTGATTTCTTAGAATTTAGAGAGTATATTTTTAAAAGTACTGGTGAGAGTTTCATATTTGTGTGTGTATGTGTGTATGTGTTCACATATGTGGGTATGTATATGTGCACACATATGTGGAGGTCAGAAGTCAGTGTTGAGTCTATTTCTCAGTCTATTTCCACCTTACCTACTCGAGGTAATTAAAACCAGGAAGCACCAATCCATTAGTCTAGCTACCCAGCTTGCCCTCCCCATCCCCTGTGTCTGCCTCCCTCGTGCTGAGATTACAGGTTGCCATCATGCTCCACCCCACCTGCAACCCCAGCATTAACATAGGTGCTAAAGATTTGAGCTCAGGTCCTCACACTTGTACAACAAATACCTTATCCACAGAATCATCTCTCTAGCTCGTGTTACTAGTTTGTAAAAGGACACGAGTTATTGTTTTATAGATGTATCGGTTGGCGTTGGGTATCACACAGTGTCCTGTTCTCTGAAGTTAGATCTGTTGGGTTTTTCTGCAATGGTAGGAGTTGTAAGGAGAATTTTCTTTGATGAGAGGGTAAGAACTAAACTTCTCTATGGATATAAGTAAAAATATTTATAATTTAGGGATTGTGCTGGTTTAGTAAAGTGGCTGGCACCTTACTAGTCCCAAGTAATTGGCTAAATTTCCAGTAGCAGCCATAGGTTTGTGTAGAAAAAAGTTTTTCTGTGTCCCGCCCGGGCTCCTGTGGCTGCTCAGACCCAAGTAAACACACAGAGGCTTATATCATTTAAAAACTATGGCCTAATGGCTCAGGCTTCCCATTAGCTAGCTCTTACAGTTTAAATTAACCCATTTCTATAAATCTATACTTGCCACATGCATGGCTTGTGGCTTACTGGTACCTTATATCTTGTTTATCCTGATAGTGACTAGTAGCATCTGCTCAGCTCTGCTTTCTTCTTCTTCTTTCTCTAGTTAGAATGTCCTGCCTAACCTTATTCTGCCTCACCATTGGCCACACAGCTTTATTTATCAACCAATCAGAACAACACATTTTCACAGCATACAGAACATCACCCATCATTTCCCCTTTTCTTTCTATTTAAAAGGAAGGTTTTAACTTCAACATAGTAATATTACATAAAACAAAACAGTTATCTAGCAAGAATTACAGTTACAATATCCTATTTATATTTGGCAAATTTAAAGAAAATATTCTATCTACCCTATATTTATGAGTATAAAGTTTTATATCTACCTTATCTTAACAAAATCAATGAAAACCATAATTATAACTATCTAGTCTTCAACTACATCAAAGACCTCAAAAGAATATAATACTACCTAATTAAACAGGAAGAGCATTGTAAGCAACTTTCAAAAATCTAGAATGACAGAGACAGCTGTCTGCCTGGACAGTTACCCAAAGATCCTCTGTATCATTGGGGCATCCATCTTCAGCCTATAGGCCCAGAGTGTTTTAGTCATTTCTCTCTGTGTCCTGTAGAATGTCTGGCAGTTTCCTCTACAAAGCAGGAACCTGAAGGACCTTCTTGCAAAGTTCAGTGGTCACCTTTTCATGGGTCCTGTGTGTCCAGTCGGTATAACATTTTTTTCAAGCAGTCCAGGCAAGAACAGTTTCTTGTCCAAATGGCTATTTTTGCCAAGAAGATAAACTACATATGGACTGTCTTTGACGCCCATCTTTCTCTTTGAAGTAAATGGGTGCTGCCAGGAGCAGACATGTCTCACTGTTCAGAAAGTCTAAGTTTTAAAAACATTTTAAATGCCATATTCTGTAGGTCTTTGAAGTGTTTGAAGATTACCTACCTAATTGAAATATATCTATGTGTATCTAGAAAACTTAAC
>LZPO01088179.1:23613-33825 GCA_001675575.1 Neotoma lepida | reverse complement strand
AACTTGAATATAGATGTAAGGAAGTTATTCAGAATTAAGCATAAGAAAAATGATAGAATTTATGACAAAATTGAAAACCCAACATATTCCTAACTAGAGGAAAGAAAGGACATCAAAGGCTGAAAGGGACGCAGGGTTTAAAGGAGACGGCTGAGCATCTGTTGAAGTTCTTTAAAAACAAAAGTCCTCCATTTAGAAAGTGTTAGAATTAGGGAATTGGGTGCAAGAAGAGCTAGATACATTCCGTCAATGAATTTATAGTCCATGAAGAGAGGTAACAGAGGCCTAGACAAAACCAACATACAAAGTAAGTGTACCACAGGAAATCGATTGTTGACTCTGGTTGAAAGAACTATATCCACAAGTTCCTGGAGCAAGAGATGCTTGTCTTGGATCTCAGTAGAGAGTTAGACTGAGTGTGCCTCAGTCTGCTTGGTCTTACTGAGGCACAGTTCTGATGGCACCATTCCCTACTCAGAGTCATTAAGACCCCTGGATTTTTTAAAGAGAAATCCATAAATGTTTTTGCTATAGTATGTACCCAACGCATATTCCCAAACTTATTTCTTATAGAGTCACTTCCTGAATCCCATCACTCAGGGAGATTTATTCTTTTTAAAAGGTTTATTTGTTATTATTTTATATGTGTGTGTAGTTTGCCTTCGTGTATGCCTGTGGACCTCCTGTAATGCATACCTGATACCCACAGAGGCCAGAAGAGGGTGTCAAATTCCCTGGAACAGGAGTTAAAGACAGTTGTAAGCTGCCATGTGGAGGCAGGCTGGGAACTGAACCTGGGTCCTCTGTGAGAGCAACAAAGAGTTCTTAATTATTGAGCCATCTCATTAACTCCCAGATTAAGATTCCTTATGCTTTTGCTGCTGTGTGCCTGTTTTTTTCCCTCACCTCTTCCTGTTTCCCTATATAGGATGCCTATAATTGAAAGGCAAGACTTTGGAGTCTGTATCTTAAAAATAACTCACAGATTTTGAATATTTTTTATTTCTTACTTTATTTCCAGACAGGATATCACAATGTAGCACAGTCTGGCCTCAATCTGGAGATCCTTCTGCCTCAGATTGCTGGGATTCCAGGGCATGAATCACTCTACCCAACCTTTGACCACTTTGAGTAGGACAATGATGCCATCAGAAATGCCTCCTAGGAAGCTGACAGTCAGGGATGTATAGGGAAGACTAGAAAAGAAGGTCCCTGAAGCCTATGCTACATATCTGAATGTTCCCATTAGGCATGGCATGTGAAGGACTTGAATTGCTCATTGAGTTTGATAAAGAAGATGGCATGCCAAATTGGTCTTAGAGATTTTGGACACAAATATGAAAATCTTGGCAAGACATTATCAAAACCAAAACACAGACATCTAAATTCTGTTCACTGTCTTGGATTCTTGGGTTGCATTCAGAAGTAAACTATCTTTAAGGTGCCCATGAGTGTCCAATATTAGAGTTGCAGTTTAATTCCAAATAGTGAAGGGAAAGCCTCGCTCTGACTTGGATGGCAATATTTTTTGTCTACAGACTATTATTTTTATGTGGATGTGTGCTCAGGCTAACCTTAGAATTATTCTTTAATCTTACAAAACAGAAAGTTCTTGCTGATTTTTTCTTGTTTGTTTGTAATGTTCTGGTGGTTTTATTTTGAGACAGGTTCTCATCATGTAGTTTGGGCTAGCTTTGAACTTGCTATCCTCCAGCTTCAGCCTTTATACTTCAGGGATTCCAGGATTGAGCTACCATGCCCAACTCTTTCTCAGTTTTAAGAATTATGTTTCAAAAGTGCTTATAGAGTTGATTTGCAAAGTTACACCTAGTAAAGATCATCGTGTTTTCTAGAACAAAGCTCATTACCTGTCGGCCTCTAGCATAACTACATGAGAACTCCAAGTGGACAGTTCTGTAGATCAGTCCTGCAGTTACTTCTGGGTAGGACTGATTCTGTGTAGAAATTGTTGCTTTCCCAATCCCAGAGCTGTGGTATGCTTCTTGACCTTAATCTTTGAAAAGATTATTTGATGTTTGAAATGGGACATGCATCACTGTTTAAAATGGCTATGTTTCTAGGGGAAGTGAGTGTAAATCAAATTTGTAAGTCAATTTGTATTTTTTAATGTCCTGGAGGACTCATCATTTAATAAACAGCACAGAATGGGTAATCATATTGTGATGTGGCTTTTATAAATCCAGCACACCTGTGTCACACTGTCATGGTTTTAGGACGCATTCACCTTATAGAGGAATTTGAAGGTTGCCAGGTCTGCCTTGGACTCTGTTCAAGAGAATTAAGTTATTGAGTACTGAGGCTCTTGTTACAGTCTTGTTCATAACCATCTCAGCATGGATTCTGTAGAACATGCTTTTAAAAGATGTGGAAATCTACTATAAGTTTTAAAGTCCATTAAGCAAATTAATATGGTTTGATTATGTGTGCTGATATTCTCCTGTCAACCACAACCATACATCTGAGTAAATAATATTAAAGTACTCTATGTAAAAAAAATATAACAAATCTTTTATCTACTGGCAATGAACTAACAGTAATGATTTCATGTAATGAAAGTAAAGGCAACAGCCAGATTCATGGAGAGTTAAAGTGAAAAATGCTGAAGAAACAAAAAGGGATTTTTAAAAGGATGAAAGAAAAAGAACTTACTTAGCTAAAAATCACTTTCTGTTGGAATTACTTTGTGGCTTCCAACTCACAGACAGAGAACAGGGTAACCTAGTAACATTAGACATCTTCAAATACCCTTTCTGGATGTGTTGTGAGGCCAGGGGAGGAGAGAAACATCTTTCAGTTAGTCTCCTGGTCCTCACACATGGTCTGGGTTGTGCTGGGTTGTGCTGGGTCAGCCTGTTTAGGGATGGCCTGGACCCTCTTTGGTGTCACATATTGACAGTAGCTTGGTATTAGGAACTGATTTGTCAGTACTCATGTACACAAGCATCTTTTAAAAGTATGTAACCCAAATCCATGCACACACTGGTGCCCATTCAAGCTGCAAGGTTAAGGTAAAGATCCAGTTACAGCAATTTCATATACATCAAACCCTTGGGTTCCGCTATTTGGAGAGACAGCCGGCTGACCAAAGAAAAAATATCCCATTACAGCTGTGAATGAGAAAGACAGCTCAAGACCACACACACACACACACACACACACACACACACACACACACGAACATGCACACACGAAGCCTTGTCATTATTCTAACTTTCTGAGCATCAGAGTTTGGAACTATAAACAGTTCCAGTTATTAAGTCTCTTCCACATAGCAAGTTCCATACTAAGTGCTTTGTATATCGTTCTTAATCCCCCACAATAATCCCACAAGATGCACATTATTACAACCATACAAAAAGAAAATGGGGACTCAGAGAAACTCAGTTATTTGTCTGAATTCACACAGTTTAAAATGGAGTACAAGTATTTGAACCTTCAATGAATCAGCTCATAAGATCTTAAAATTCACCGGGTGTGGTGGCTGCCACCTTTTATCTTGGCACTTAGGAGGCAAAGACAGGGGGATTTCGGTGAGTTTTGGGCCATCCAGGGCTACATAGTGTGACCTTATTTCTTAAACCAAACCAAACAAACACCTTAAAAAAAATCTATCTTGCTGACTGAGGATTTATCTCAGTTGCAAGGTCCCTGAAATCTGAGTACTGCCATCTCTTAGCAACAGCAAGCATGCCCACGCAGGGAAGAGTGATTCATGTCCATGCTGCAGATGAAAAATTCAAACTTTGGTCAAGTTAAGGCGCAGGCTTCAGGATGCCCACAGCTAAGAGGGGAAGAATGAGTAAACAAAAACTATAGGAAGAAGGGGAATTAAAGGCAGAGAGACGACCGAAAAATATGGAGGCAAAGGAAGAACGTGGGGGAGGGCTGCCCATCAGACAGGGATCCCGGAAACCTCTGCAGAGGCATTTGGCCTCTAAGACCCAAAGGTCAACAAAACTGGGCGACGAGTGATTTCTACAAAGGCCAGAGGAGGTGTAGGTTTTAAATGAGTAGGTTCAGACAATCGCCCTCTCCACGATGAAGGCAGGAAAAAGGAGTTGGGCTGCAGAGGTGTCCTGATCTAACCAGACAGAAAACTTGGCCAGACACTTTCGTGAGCGGTGCTTCTCAAACTACACTGTTTCCGGGAATCGCCTGGGAAAATACGCATTCCAGTTGGTGGCCTGAGATTTTGAGTCTCTAATAAAGTCCAGGTAACGCTGGGCTCCGAGGAGCATCCGTGTAACCAGCAAGTGAGCTCAGAAACGTAGAGGGCTAGAGAGAGCTGCACCACAGACTTCCTGGATTCGAATCTGCGTTTTAACAAGATTCCCAGGTGATCCATGCTCTCATTAAACTTTGGCAACATCCTTCTAGACGATTCTCTGCTCAGGGCAAGGATCTGAAGGAGGCCTCTGGCATTGCACGCCAACAGTCTGCCTTCTTTCTGGGGCTCCATATCTCCTGGGACAGAGAGATTTGTGCCCCCGCATAGCAGCTCCTCCTGATCCTAAGCCAGTAGCAGCTCCGGGAGTTGCTTGCCTCATAATCCTCCTTGCTGGGCTCCTTCCCACCCCAACTCGCGCTTCCCTGGGGCGCCCCAGCTGTTTCCCACCCCCACGCCTAGGCAGCTACTGTGCACAGCTGGAGTCCTTGGTGGCTGGAGCTTCGGGGCTGCGGCGGCGGGGAAAGCCAGGCGGGGGCGCCGCAGACTAGGCTGTGCGGGAGGAAACCGCGCCCGGCACCCGGAGCTCTGAGAGGGCCGCGGAGAAACGCGCGGGGGAGCGCGAGCTCCGCGTGGGCTGCCAACCCGCGCGGCCTCTACACCCCTCTGGCACGGCCCCGCACCACGCGAGTCGAGGATCACACCCAGGAGGCGGCGCGTATTACCTCGATCCGTGGCCCTGCGGTACACAGCTTCCAGCCTCGAGGGCCAGTAGTCAGCCGCTGGCTTGCTCTGAGAAAGAACCGGTTATCATTCCGGAGCTGGCTGGGGAGCCTGAGAGGTTCGGGTTGATGCACTGACAGTTTAAAACCAGCACCGCACGTTCCTATAAACCAGCACCCTTTTCGTGGGCTTCTGGAATTGGGGGCAGGTGGATGTTTGAGGACTAGTGAGATGGGGCAGGATCAGTTTGCTAAGAAACCTGCGATCAAAACCGCAATTTACAAAACAGCGACTTTTACAAGGTGGAGGAGGTGGCTGGACAGCCAAGGCCGGCCGCTAATCGCCGCCTTGTGTGCTCGTCCCTGGCCCGCCTGCAGCTAGGCGCGATCCGGCTGCGGTCACCGCGCAGAGCGAGGATTTCGCAGGAAGAGGAAATTGTGGGGCGCGGGGCCTGCGTGCGGCCGGGAGCGGCGATCCTGCATCCCCATGCCGCTGGCCAGATACACGCGACAGCCGAGCTGGCGCCGCGCTCTCGTCTCGCAGCAGCGCGAAGCGCGGGTTCCCTGCCAGCAGCTTGGTGTTCAAGGCCAAGCGGGACTGGCGGTTAAGAGTTAACACCTTTGCGTAACGGGCTGAGGCCGGAGATGCTAGCTCGGGCCCCTGCCGACACCGACGTAGGCGAGTATTTCTCCGAGGATGTCAAACAGAACCAGGAGTCTGAACATTTCCGAAAGCCTACGTGTTCTGTCTCGAGGCCCATCGGGTTTGTTCAAACTTTCGCATGTGTGTGAACGTGCGCGTGTCTCCACCCTCTCCCGCTCCCCTCCACCCCCACCCCGCCCTTGCGGGCCGAAGTCGTCCTATATAGCGATGATAAATATCCCTGTTGATCACTTGATTGATTACCTCCCTGAAAGGTCACGCGGGCTCGCAGTAATTTCCTTTTGCCTAAGGCTCCCTTTTCACTTTTACTCCAGCACGACAGCTCCGAGTGCACGGGATCTTTATTTTTGATTTTAACCCCTAAATGCAACCCCTCCCGAAAACAATGCAGACAAGAAAAATCGAATAAAATCAACTCGAGACCTTTCTGTACACTCTCAGCCTCCCTCCCGATCTTTACTCCTTTCTTCTTTCTGGTCGCCCCCGCCCCCTCCTACTCTGGCCCCCTCTCCCCAGCTCCAATGTATTCTGGACACTGTTTAATAGATGAGTGTCTTGCAAGTAAACTCAGGCGTCCCTTGGGTCTGCATTTCATGTCTGTGACTCTCTCCCTTTCTCTCCTGTGGACTGAAAATTCGGATTTAAACCACTAGACAAGCTATTAATTTAGCTAGGCTACCCAGGGTCCTGAACCCAATTAATTTCTAATAATTATAGCCCAAGGGGGCTAGATAGATCTCCCTGCCTCTTTCTTTTATTGCCACACCACGCCACCGAGGTCAGCGTATAATAATAAAGTGTATATTTTGAAAGCGATCCCCAGAAAAAGTGAGTTATTGCAATGAATGAAAATTGTTTCCATTTTGGCTAATTGAGCCCCTGGCCGAAAGCTGGACTCTGAGACTAAATAAAGAGAACTGTTTCATTTCAACATGAAGAAACTCCTGCCTACCTCTGGTCACCCAGCGAGAGTTTAATTTCTTAACAGCCAACCTGAAACCCAGCGTTGGGTAAACAGTATTAATAATTACATTACAATGATTAAATTAATCTTGCTGGTAGCCAGGCGAATATAGGTTGCGATTCAATAGCACATAAAGTTCACTGCACAAAGACAATAGGCCAAGAAATACCTCCATAAAGAATTCAAACTTTCTTNCAAAGGTACTGGGGCTGGCTCAATTATAGTGCCAGGAAAGGAAAGGAAAATTTCCGGTTGCATGTACTGTATTGAAAATCGGTTCCTCGCAGTTTCTAGCATGAATTAAAGAAACAGTTGGAAAAGAGGTATACTGGTCTGTCTCTTGTTTCAACAGCCTATCTGCCTTTCAACTCCCACCTCTATCTCCCCACTTTTGCTCAAAGAAACAAACAAAAAACCACCCCCCCACACACACACACGCAACCCGAACAGTTAGTAAGCTCATGGATTTTTCCAAGGAGTCACGGCTTCCAGGATGCCAGCTTCTGTGGAAGAAAAGGCAAGAAAAACTAAGTCCTGTGCGGCTGCCCCCCAGGAAACGAATTTGAGTTTGCAGGGACAGAGAAAGCAGCTTTAGCTTCACTATTTTGTCAGGGTCGTCCCCACGGTCTCCACACCCCCGCCCCTCTTGAGCCAGGGACTGCTTAGATCTCAGGTCAGAAGGTGTTAGCAACTCCCGAGGTCGCAACAGAAAGTCACCTGCTGTGATCTCACCCCTGGGACTGGGACAGGTGGAACTGACAAGGGCCAGGAGCTTGGGAATGGGAACCCGCTGGGGCAGCCTCAGGGACCACCGAGTAGCAGGCAGCAGGCGGTGGTGTGCAGCCGTCTGAGGGGCATTTGCTCCATCAGGTTGAACACATTTGAACTAGCAACTTAGCTCTTTTATTACTGCACTCTTAGGGCAGAAAGAAAAGAAAGGGAGAGAAAAGGGAAAGAATCCAGCTTTGAAGTTTGAAAAACTTAAAATGATAACGTGAATTCTTTGATTTATTTGTTTATTCATTTAGCTTTTTAAATTTTGTTTTGTTTTGTTTTGAAGAATGGTGCCACATCTGTCTTCTCACAGTGACTTGGCTTGGGGACACAAAAGACTGTGTTTGCTACTTTAGTTAGAAGAAGTCAAATTGAGCCACTTCTGCCGAAACTTTAGAAAGCCCTTTGAGAAAGACTGGCACTCTGAAAGATGGGAACAGGGTTTTAAACGCCAGAGGGGTGGGTACCCCCAGCCATCTACCACTGCCCCATTCCTCAACCTTCTGTAAAAGTTGAAAAGACTGATATCTTTACATCCAGGGATTTAGATGCTCTTGATTTGGCCCTGTCTTTCAGGCTCTATCTATTGCCCTTTCCTGAAACCATTCTACCCTATAGATAACCCACGATTTATACTTTCTCAGAGCAAAAAAGTCCAGTGTCCACGTGAGTCTTGTTTCTAACCTCAGAGTTTGGCAACATGGTCCCTTCCTTTCTTAGAGAATTCCACCAGCTCTAAGCCAGGTATCGACAGACTCCCTAGGTCTAGGTGAAGGGAACCTGTGGGCAGATGAGAAGGGTGGCTGTTTCCCACATCTAGCTTTTATCTTTAAAAAAGGGTGTCCAGCGAAATGAAATATACTGGCTAGAACTTTCTCGTCTCCAGGATACTGTGCTGTCCCTAGTCTTCTAGACTAACATGTCCCCCCACCCAAGTCTCTTATCCCTTGCTTGCCAATCTAGTATGTTTCCCTAGAGAATTTGACCTCTGTGAGCCTCTCAAGCCCAGTGCCTCTTTTCCCTCCAAGAACATTTATTGGTCAGAAGGGGACACCCCTAAACAGAGAGGAGCTAGTAGATTTGGGGGGGGGGTTCAGAGTTGTGGACCTGTGTTGACTCACTGCAGCCTTTGCACATCCTAAAACTACAAGTATACACACCTGCATGCACTAGGCAACTGGAGCTCTAGTAGGTCTTGTAAAATCCCAGATGCCTCTTGGGGGGAGGGGAGATGGCAGAATTCCCTGGTGTTCATGTGTGTGGGCACCGGAACTTTCTCCTTTGGAAGCTGTTTCACTCCTGTTCTCTGCCATTTCCTCCTTTACCTCCTCTTTCTCTTCCTCATATTTCAAGGTTACACATCTGTCTCCCTTGGGAGCTGTAGCTTGGCTCTCTAGGGACATATATTTTACAGCTGAATACCCCTGGAATTACACAGCTTCTGGAGAAGGAGAAGTGATAGGGTCTTTCATTGGGATAGGTCCTGTAAGCTTTGGTTCTGGTCCACCAAAGTCAGTCGAAATTGAACCTAGATTTTAGCTTTCTCACAACTCCAGTCCTAGCTCAGACAAAATGAATACCAACAGGTGCAACTGAGTGTTCTCAACAACCCCACTTGTCTCCCCTTCCTCTACCAGAACTGACGCCCAGGACCGGCTTTCCTTTCCCGCTTGTTCTGACTCAGTATTAGGATGTGTTGTAGCAGCACTGACACGGAAAAGATTGCAATTTTCTTTTATAGTGTCTGGCAGGATTTGCAGCAGATATTAATGGAGACATAAACAGCACGTGGAAGGTATTGAACACAACTGTTTAATGCAAGAAGGTTGTACCAAGAGAAAAATCCATACTGAGTTGGGAGTGATTCATACCTTGAACACCACCTAACCCCTTGCGTCCTCATTTCCGCCTGCACATTTCATTAGTAAATTCGGTAATTAAAGCACATTTCAACAATGTACTTTTTGTGTTTTCTAGGTATGCATGTGGAATTTCCCCTCTTCCTCCTTCTGGTGACCCCAGAGGTTGTAGGTTTCAGAGAGTGAGTGGAAATGGCAGGCTGGCTGCGCTGCAGCGGGAGGCCGGAAGGTGACGGCCGACCTTAGGCGAGGCAGGAGGTCTTGGATGTCAAACGTCCGAGCCCGCCGGGACCTGGGAATCAAGGGCGATTGTTGCTACTTGATGGGAACAGACTGTTGAAATGTTCCAAGGATAGCAGCTACCGTTGGTACTACAACTAAAATCGAGAAACGGTTATTCATCCGAAGCGGAAGCCCCAGGAACTTCAGTAGGACAGCAGCAGCAACAGCAGCTCCCTCAAGTTCAAGATGCTTCTGTCTTCTCCAGGATAATGCGTTCACGGTCCAGCCCACAACCCAGTTCTTTTGTAGAAGGAAAGATTTTTCCTGAAGGTTTTTTTTTTTCCTCCTCCGCTCTTGTTTCCCTTATAGACAATGTAATTTATGGAGGAGAAAACATTAATAATAATTATAATGCAAGCTTATTGTTGACTCCCACACAGACAGTCCTCTGGCCCACGAATCAATTCTCTGCCCAAGACTTTTCATTTCTTTTATTTTTTTCTTTTTTCCTTTGGGCGAGGTGTCTGCTCCCCTCCAGCTCCTGGCGCTCGCTCCCCGCCCCCTGCCGCCCTCCCCGTAGCTCCCTTTCTCCGCCTCCTCGGCGATTGCCATCTGACAAGATCTCCAAATCAAAGTGATAAATCGCTCCAAACTTTTTTTGGCGGCGCTGAGATGTTGGAGGGGCGTCTAGCGCGCATGTGCGAAGGTGTCCAAACTGACAATGCTAGAGATAGCGAGTGTGGATTGAGAGAAAGAGAGAGAGGGAGGGAGAGAGAGTGAAAGACCGAGTGTGGAAGTGTGTGTGCGTGCGTGATACAGAG
>LZPO01088177.1:8060-18732 GCA_001675575.1 Neotoma lepida | reverse complement strand
GATTTATTTTCTCTTCTTTCTGGTCCTATTTCAGGAGAGCCAAGACAGAAAGGACGCTGTTTCTCAGATAAATGCTGAAAACCAAGGTATCAAGTTTATAAACTTATCTTTTTCTCTTCAATAATTAAATAATAAATAATACATTTTTCTCTTTAATAATCTAATAATCAAAAACCTATTGCTGATTTCATTTAATACCTGACTAAAGATACTACTATAGGTGTGGGTCTACGCAGAGAAAACGCTGAGGACTGAGAGCAGTCTTCACACAAGCTCTTCAGTGCTGTGTTTCAGAATAAAGGGGTTTTATTCCAGACCCGGACCCCTGTGAGTGAGAGAATTTTTAGTAACCTTAGAATAGTAACTATGAGTGTCTCATTAATTTGTTATNTTGAGTAGACTTTAAAAGTGCCCTAAAGCAATTAAAATACATGTTTAGTATATGATCAAAACATGTAGAAGGATAATAAGACATCATAGAATAAAATAGATGGCATTTTATTTTTAATAAGATATTTATTACTTTCACAGTGAATTCTTCTATGTCATGACCTACACAGCAGTCACTATATACCTCAGGCTTAAAGACAATGTGTGGAGTCATTTCTGACTTGCTGAAAATCTAGGATACGTACACAAGAGAGAGAAGGNATGGGAGAGACAGACAGANAGAAAGACAGAGACAGACAGAATTTCAGTTCTGTGTTTTCACTTATGAGTCTATCTTTTGAATTGCACACTCCTAGCTTATGAGTTCCTTGGATCTTAGGGGGCAGTGGCCACTCCTCACCCAGTGGCAGCATCTCTGCGCTATTAAATCTGGCTCTTCTGTTGACTGAGTAGCGGGGGTTGCTGTTGAGGTTGCTGCCTGCCAGTATGCAGTAACANGAGCTCAGACTGAGAATCTCAGGTTCTGATACCAGGTTGACTTTGGTTTTCCACTGCGGACTATGACTTGAGATGCCCATGGGCCCATTGGCTTCTTCCACTATACTCTAAACTCCTAGCTCCAACATCACAGTATCCTCACCTGCTCTACATCTCCAAGTTAGAGACTAAGTAATGGGAAGTATGTACTGGATTTCCACAGATAGAACCTTGGGTTGCTTCATCCTCTGGTTGGATAAGCATCTATGGATATCCATAATCCTGGGCCTCCTTGATATTGCCAGCACAGACCCTAATACAGACCTTTTAAAAAAAATAGTAAGGACCTTCTTAGATGCCTGTCCCTACAAGGGTATGCTCTGTGCAGTGGGCAAAGCCTTTGAAGACTGGCTCTGAGGNCAGCGGGCACTTTCATCCTTCCACATGTGAGATTCCCAAGTGAGGAGNTGGTCAAGNAGCTGAGCTTTGGCATGAAGAAAATGGCTCATAGCTTTGCAGTCATGAGCAACATGCCTGCTCTAGACAAGAACACATTCCAGACAAGTGAGTAGAGAAGGAGTAAGATGAGGACATCCATGCTGTCATCTGNATAGCTTACACCAGATGTCCTGGCTCTTGGCAGAAAAATCTAGACATGAACAGGAATGACTACAAAACAGCATATTCCTGGTGGTATGGACATGAAAGTCATCATGTCTCTAGAGAGCAGGAAAGATATTTGTTGATTATGAAATAGCCTTACAATGTAATACTTCAATACCATTTAAATTATTGAAAAAAAACTTTAAAATTGATTGGGAAAGTACTTNTGACATAATCTTGAATGGATTTTTAAGTGTGCAACATTATTATGTTAAAAATCACATATGCACATATATACAGAAAAGATATCAAAAGCTATTCAGTCACTTGTGAACAGTGAGGCTAACCATACTGGAACAGAAGAGACCTTANATTGTACTCAGGGAGACTGGCTTCACATGCCCTCTAATTCAGTAGCCATATGATNTTGGGCAAANTTCCAAGCCTTATNCAGATTTTTCATTTGTAAACTGAGGGTGGAATATTGTAGCTGAGATAGGACTGGATANACAAATGCCACCATAGTGTCCAGTCCAGAGCACTTACTAGATGGAGACTGACACTCTTCATATGCAAGGGCACACAAGTGTGTTATTCATTTATCAGNGTACCATGGCTTTCCCAACTCCTTTAAGTAAGAAGCTGGGGCTTCCCTAGTTTAGAAGTGTCAATGGCACTCTTATAGAAGAGAGAACAAATTGAAGTTCAGAAGGAGCAAGTCCTAGACAGACCTAAAGAGAGAAGCTTCATTGATCAATGAGGGTGAATTCCAAAATGTTGCCTTGCATCATTTGAAANCTGTTGAGTGGCAAGGANTGGGCACACATAANGTGGGCACAGCCTGCAGGTGTGTGNACTGTAACACAGGGTCAGGCAGCTGTACCACTTCTCAGAAACAGTGCAAGGGCACACGGACCACTACTACTTCAGCGCCTCACAGTTCCTCTCAGGGACAAAGGCATTTGCTACATGTTCCCCACTGTGACATCATGTAGCTCACACCATGACAATGTGTCTGTTTTATGCTACTGCAGATGAGCTGACATCAGAGGAAGCTGAGATCAAGCCGGATGAGGTGGGGGTGGATTGTACACAACTGACCTTCTTTCCCGCTTTGCATGAAAGTCTGAACTCAGAAGATTTCTTGGAATTATGCCGGGAAAGACAAGTCATTTTACAAGAGCTTCTTGATGGAGAAAAGGTAATACATGGGTGAAGCAAAGGTAAACCATTAAAACTGTCTGACAGGACAGACTGGGATGTCATCACTGGTGTAGGGAATCTCCAATAANTTTCACACCTGCCAATTACATAAACANTGAGCAGAGGGAGCAGGTGTCCTATATGCCCTGTGTCAAAATTTCTGCAATATGAGACTCAAGCTAACTATTGTATAAAATGTTTACTAAATGCTTCCCTTGACTTTGTAGCAGTTCCTGGGCCTCTCATTAAAATCTGGCTACCCTGAAAGGTCCATCCACATCTGGAGGGACACTATATTTTGACATGCTCATCAGTATGTCCAAGTTGCCTCTATACCATGGCATCTCTGGGACATCACTCAGGCCTAGGGGTGAGTGAGTTAAGAGTTGTGTGTAGTGCTGTGCACATTCTATAGGATTGTATGGAGAGGAAGTATACACAAGTCTTGGAGACAGGCCAGAGCTGGATAGCAGAAAATTTGGGGTTCTGGTGGATAGTGTTTGGGGAGCCCAAGCTATTGTACATGTCCCTGGCATGGCCACAGGAATATGTATTAGCTTTAGATTGCTACAAAGAAATAGTTNAAAAAGGTTACTTATAAAAATAAAAAGTTGTTTAGNCCCAGAATTCTAGAGTTCAGGTCCAAAATTGAGCATCCCCANTGGTTTGGAACCCTGTTGGGATCTGTAGCATGGGGGGANGATGGGNTGACATCTGGAGCCAGGAAGAGAAGGAAGAGAGGAAGAGAGGGAGAGAGGAAGAGAGGGAGAGAGGAAGGAAGGGAGAGACACACAGGCTGCCATCCCATAAGGCTCTTCATAAGCACAACCTCAGTAACATAAGTACCTCTCACTAGGCCTTACCTCTTAAAGATATATAGCACCTCCTAATATTGCCACCCNAGNGACCAAACCTTGATATGTGAACCTTTGGTNGATACTCATCTAAACCACACCAGAAAGCCATGGGGGACACAATAAAGTTAGGGTCCCAGAAAGGGTCATTTTACTCAAGTCTAAAAACAGAATGGAAGATGAAGCANGCATCTTAGAATAAATCAGACCCAAGTTCAAATCTCTGCTGGCCACCTTTGTGGACCTGCTTTCTCATCTTTCCTGTGGAGCTCTTAGCATCCTCTTCATGTAGCTCTGGCAGGCTTAGCTAGGATGAAAGAGACTAACGGACAATGGGGCACATGGGAAGTGCTCAATAAAGACTATTCCCTTCCCTTTGCAAAACACTTGNGGGCATCAGGTCTTGAGCAGAAACCAGGTTCTTCCCTGGGGATGTAGGCCAAGGAGATGCTCCAGCCAAACATGAGGGGACAAGGTGGACCCAGACTGAGGTCCAGGCTGCCCCTGAGTTGGTGAGGGTGGACCTAATTGGGGCCTGCTGAGTGAGTAGGCTGAGTTTCTGGGAACAGATGACAATCCAGAGGGCCAGGGATAGCATGTGCAGGTCTCAGGAACTGGAGTACATTTCTTAGTCTCCTTGCAGGGATCCTGGGGGTTGTGAAGCTGGATTAGTCTTTCCTAGGGTTGGATAATAGGACTGGCTTGAAATACTGGCCACACTGGCTGCTGCCAACCTTTTAGCAAGCATTTCACCTGCACAGCTACCAATCCCAGCATGTGTATGGGTTTCCATTGTACCAAGCTACTGGTTTTGGTCACTATACAGGCTGTCTACCTGGAGCACTCTNCTTATGTGAGCCTTGTAATGGACTCTGCAGCTAATCTTATCTGCTCCCTGCTCTAGAACCTGAGAGTTGGTGTGTCCCTTTTTGCTGCTTCTACTGCCTCCTGCATTACCTCCCACTGTTGCTGCTAATATCCAAAACTACCTTTACTTGCCTGCCTCTGTCGTTACTGATTCTCCTGACCCCAGGTACCTGACACACACACACACACATACACACACACACATATGCACACACATATATATGCACACACATATATATACACACATATATACATATATATACACACACATATACATATGCATATGTATCATGATCCGTAGCTGAGGACTAATTGCTAACAGTTGGCATCTATCAACATATTAACAAGCTCACAAAGGCAATTGAATATTGGGTAAACACCTAGTCAATTGATAATTGGGTAAACACCTAGTCAAGAGCTTAGAGACCCAGATTTCCTGTAGAAGTATTCCTTTGTCTTACATCCTTAATGGATTAATTACATAAAGCAGCAATTTGCGGGGAGGGGTTAATTTCCTCCTCACTGGATATTTTCCAATGCCTGGGGACATTTTGTCCTGACTGGAGCCAGGGGATTTGCTAACAACCCTTGGAGGTCAGAGGCCAGTAATGCTGCTACACACACCACAATGTATATGGTGAGAAAGGGAGACACTCAGAGATTAAAGGAGGGTATGAGGGGGGAAGACCAAGTGCCAGCTTCTCCCTCCTTTCCTCATGGGAAAGGGAAGCTGGCTTCATGCTGGATCTTCTCAATGTTTTGGTAAGAGGAAAACTGTGTAGCTGGGTGTGGCAACACAGACTCCTAACACCAGCACTTGAGAAATAAAAAA
Source organism: Neotoma lepida (assembly GCA_001675575.1). Lineage (NCBI taxonomy): Eukaryota > Metazoa > Chordata > Mammalia > Rodentia > Cricetidae > Neotoma > Neotoma lepida. The sequence continues at coordinate 13,506 of LZPO01088177.1, read as the reverse complement.
TATAATAAAAGTAAAAGAAGCCAGCCTGGTCTACAGAGCGAGTTCCAGGACAGCCAGGGCTACACAGAGAAACCCTGTCTCAGAGATAAAAAAGTAAAACAAAATAAAAATAAATANATAAAACAAAACAAAACAAATAAAAGTAAATAAATAAAAACAAGACACGACAAATAAAACCAAAACAAAATAAATAAAAATAAATATGAAGATACTCGAGAGCCCTGCAATGCTTTGTATTAGCTTTCCATTGCTAACAAACACCCATGAACTNAGTGACTTGAAACAATGCACATTACTACCTCAGGAATCCAGCACTGTAGGGCTCTCTGGTTCTGGTAGAGCACCACAGTACAGAGATGCTGACAAGGCCTGCAGAACCTTCTGGAGGCTGTGGGAAAGCATTCCTTTCCAGGATCATTCAGAGGCTGGCAGACTTCGGTCCATGTCTCTGTNTGTCTGAGGTTTGATGGCTGTCGGCTGAGACATCCGCAGGTTCCTGAGAAAGGCCTGGATCCCTTGCCCTGTGGTCCCCTCTCTCCATCTTCCCAGCCAGCAAGCAGTGTGTGTCAAACCTTTCTTACTGGTGAATCTCTCTGCTTCTGCCTTATCCAGCTTCTGTCTTCTCTTCTGCTGCTACTCTCTACTGGACTCTTTGGCTGCTGGAATCAGGGATCGCCTTGGCCTCACCAGACGATCCAGGAAGATCTCCAGAAGCCAGGCCCCCTCAGAGCAGCCATCTAGCCTAGTGTGTGTGGGATAAGCAGGCTGGGATCCCAGGAGATGTTTTGGGTTATAACCTGCTGCATTGAGTATTCTCTGGGCATATTACTCTTCTAATGTCCACTCTCAACTTCTGGGAAAACCTGTCTAGACACTCAGATGTCCTTATTCTTCCAAGACTAGTAGGGTGATGGTGGAGGTCAATCCTTCCTGGGCATGACATAGGCAAGCTCTGGGTTTTATAGGACTGACCCAGAAGAGTCCCAGTTCCAATCTCTTGCAGCCAACAGAAGTCCTCGACACATTCCCCATGTCTGAGAGTCTTGTTTTTGCAGATTGCATGGCTTTCTCAAGCATATTCGCCATCCAGTGACAGCTTTCTTGGGGTCTCATTTGGGTNGACCAGGATCTGGAACACACAGAGGACTGCCTTTCCCACACAGATCAGGGCAAGCAGCAGGGACTTCATCCTTCCTGGGGTTTTACTTAAGCTTCAGGCTTCCTTAACTTCCCTGTTACACAGCAGGAAGCTGTCACAGTGCTANGGGTTACAGCAGCAGGGGTCCCCAGGATGTGCAAATAAAAGTGTTTGAATCCCAGCAGGGGTAGAAAGGAGTAGGGGCGCTGAAGCTGCCAGCTCCTACTTAGTGTCCCTGTGCCTGCAGGGAGAGGCGATGGGGGAGAGAGAATCCAGTATCAGCAACCTGGAACAGAGCAGACATCCGTACCAGAAGGTTCTCATCCTGGCTGAGCAGTGGCGCTTTGCAAGTGTCGCTTGAATTGGTTGTGCTTGGTTGTTGAGTTGAATTGGTTGTGCTTGGTTGTTGTGTTGAATTGATTGTGCTTGATGCTTCTAGTCTCTGGTAACCAGTAGGAGCTGGAGGGGCTTAGTCTCCCCTCTCCCCTTCTGGTCACTGGAGAAGCAGGTCAGTGTAGGAGCCATGAGTGGAGAATACACTCAAGGCTGTGTATAGAGCCCTCCAGAGTCCCAGCCTCACCTCTCCACTTTCACTACCAACAAACTCAACCACTTCGATCCTCAATAGAACTTTCCAGAGCTTCATTTTGTTTTTATCTTCAAAATGGAGTTCTCTGCTCCTTGTCTGTCTATCTGTGGCAAAGCTGCAGGAGGTGCTACATGCCTCAGCCTGAGACTCCCTGTGCTGAGCCCTCTGTTTCCTGACCTGAAGAGGGAGCTCTCAGCCATAGTGCTGTTGTTGCTGCGGTGGTTGTTGCTGCCTTTGTAGTGTAGTGTTCGTTCTCTACTCCTTAAAACCCCAGGACCTGTGTCATGGCCCCGAGGATAGGAAAAAAACCTGTCAAGAGATCTATGAAACAGGAATGCCTGTTTAGATGGATGATCTCATGAGGCAAGAAATGGTGTTAGGGACATGCTGTGGAGAACATGCCCAGTGGGTGTCCAAAAGAGTCTGAGCGGATCTTCTTGTCTTGGGAAGATGGTGGAGGATGCATTAAAGGTCAGAGTGGGGCTCAGGAAAGCTTGGAGCTGCTGGAATGGCCTATGGTTCAGAGGAAGGAGACTACTCTAAACCAAGACAACTGGAGCTGAGCTGGGGGTGCAGCCTCTGGGGCTGCTCCACTCTCCACACATCTACCTTCCAGATGCATACAGTCTTGCGTCTACATGTTCATCACCACACCTGCTGCCCTTCACCTCTTATTCATGTGATTTTTCTCCTCTCTCTAATGTCTTCTGAGTCTCTGTATTGGACAAGGGGCATAAACTGTCCCCCTTTTGATCCTTCAGTAGCTTGGAGATAGTACTTTAGGCTTCAGGTTCCTCCTGTCTAGTTTTTCATGTTCTTGTTGTGGGGTGGACAGGCATCTGTGCACCCACCAACTCAGCTCCCCTGCTAGGACTCACAATGCTAAGCATGTGCCCCGCCATACTGCATAGGTCACATTCTCAGTCTCCAGGACATCGTTCCTGGTCCACTGTGGCCTTAGACCTGGTCTATAATGTCCTCATGCCTGGTCTACCATGGTCTTATCCCTAGTCTGCCATGGCCTTACGACTGGTATATTGTGACTTGATCTCTCGTCTACCATGTGTATGATGACCTTATTTCGGCTTTTTCATGGTCTTATCCTGGTCCACTGTGATGTTATTCTTGGTCCACCATTTCTTTTATCAAGCATGGAACTAGAGTTTGAGGAAGGATGATTGGGTGTAGGGATCTTCAAAATATGAACACACTCAAGCACATAGAAGGTTTATCCATGTCTTCACAAGACACTGGGCTATGGGGGCCTTATGGAAAGCCTGCTCCAAGGTCGCCTCCAGGGTAACCCAAGAAAATCCAGGAAAGTGGTGAGGGCTAGACTTTTTCTATCTGAGAGTATCTAGAAAAGTGTCTATCTATCTGACTGGTAAAATAAGAAAACACACATGCTTTCTGACGTTAACTTCCTCTTTTACTTCATCTTAAGAATGCGCTCTGACTCTATCTCCACACAGCTACATATCTCCACATTGCTACATCCTACACGTACAGCTACATGTCTTTCTTTATGTACATCCATCTCTATACACAGTTACGTGTTTTCACATGTCTACACATCGACCTTTTACATACATTTCTCTTCTATATCTCTTTCCTATACAGCTTCATCTTCCTTGCCTCCACATAGTTACAAATCTCCACACATCTCATTTACCATACGGCACTTTCCACAGTTCCTAGGCACAGCTCCTCTGTGTAGCAGCAGCTCTTACATACAGCTCTCTCTCTCTCTCATACTTACTCATACACACACACACCTCTATGATATTCACTCACTCTTTACTCACTCACTGTCACCCACTCACTTCCTCACACTTCTCTCCTGCTTCTTCTTTATCTCTCACTCAGCACACACACACACACACACACACACACACATTCACACTCACACACACACACACACACACGCTCACATTCACACTCACACACCTGTCTCTCTCCACACCACCGTTGCACTCCCTCAGCCAAACTCTGGACAATTATAAGTTACGTTTTCAGGGCCCTACCCATTCTCACAGCACGAGATAAGTCATGTAGTAAAAGTTTCTCTTAGGCTAATAATGTCACATTGACCCATGCACGTAGCTCTAAGCTGGTGAGGGGTCCCAGACATTAAACAATTGGCTGAACCTTGAGTGGTCAGGGTACGTGCAGAAGGGGAGCTACTGCAAGGACTATGTCTTGATATATAAACAGCCTGGCCTTGATTTAGCAATAAACAACACCTAGGAATTAGTCTTTGTGTATTTTCTGNANGGGCATCTTAGTCTGTTTTGGACTAGTTCTAAAGTCTTTGCAAAATGTGTAAAAGGCTGTCTTTGAGACTAAGAATACTGTTACTNTCCTGTGTCAGTAAAGNAGAACATTCTGGTATTGTTTCTATGCATCAGAATTATACAGCTTAAATAGAAATCCACAGCTAAATGTGTGCCCAGAGATGTCAAACACACTACCAAAGGGCTGTGGAAAGCACCTCACAGCTGTTCTTACAGGGAGGTGTAGTGGTGGCACATAAGACAGCTCAGACAGAAGACAACCAGTTTTCACAGCCAGTGATTCCACAGCTTTGCCAGGTGGAGCTCCCCATCAGGGAGTTATACGTCTGGTGGGTCGACTAGTCAAACACTAGTTGTCACCTGTATACTCCCACNGCCCTTGGCACCGGGCCTCCCACATTTTCTAAATTTCTAAATAAAAGCCTCCTAGGAGAGGGCATGACCGTGTATCCATGTTTACACCTCTGAATCCTCATTCTTCCTTCCCGTTCTGCCTGAAGAGCCTTTATTCTTATTCCTAGAGGCCCCAGGGCATAACTTCCTTCTAGGTCTGTCTTTGCTGAGACCTTTGGAATTGCAGGATCTCTCTTGGACCCGGGGAAGCCACAGCCCTGGAACTCCAGGGTGGCTTCAGCAGAATTCATTTTCTTGTGTGATCAACTGAGCTCTAGTCCCCTCCAGCAATACCTGGGAAGGTAATTACTCTGTTACTCTGCACTGCCTTCGCATCATTGATTAATGATTCCCAGAACCACAGCACATTTCCCTGCAAGCGTCTCCATTTGTCGTTTGTGTGGTGCATTTAATGCATGTTAATTGTGGGCCCGTCAGTCACCACATTCTGGGGTAGCATCTCATACCCTTCCACTCCACTTCTGGATCCATCCAGACTCACTCCAGGGCTGATTTCTTTGTGCTGTTTGTTATTCTCTTTGATTACATGACAAATTAGACAACTGAGTATTTTTCATACAAACTCATTGTAAAATGTGACTTTGACCTTAGTATCCTTAGTAACCAGTTCAAAGGGAGAGATTTTTGCTCTGGACAGCNTATCTCACACACTCTTCCCAGGTATCTTGAACTGAAGCTGCTTGCTGGACGTTAGCAAGGGTACTAACTTTGTTGTTTCGCTGAATCACCAGGATTTGGCAAAAAGCACATCTGCCCATGACNTCCCGGATTAATGCCTTCTGAGNCTCTCTGTGACATACTTTTTACACAAGGTGATCCTGGAGTTGACCTATAACTTGCCTTCCTCATTTCTGTACTTGTATAAACTCACATACATGTCCACATATGCATACACACATATATGCACACACATGCATGTACATGACTGGCCTTTTACCTAATTACACAGAAGTGCTACACACACACACACACACACACACATACACATACACACACACACATACACACACA
>LZPO01088176.1:21872-33939 GCA_001675575.1 Neotoma lepida | reverse complement strand
AAAAAAGGCTAAATATATAAATAAATCAGATAATATTGACAAATTGACCATTCACTCTAGACAACGGCTCTTTGATGCAGTTATGCAGGGATTTCTGTGGGGAAAGATACACTTTGATCAAATGATGCTAGAGCAATTGGACACTCCTACATTCTTTTTCTCAATATGGATTTTGAACAATACATACATAAGCAAAAATAGGCCAAACAGGATCACAGACCTAAGTTAGAAACCTGAAATTGTAAAACTTTCTGAAGAAAATATAGATAAGAGAAAATCGTTATGACATATTAGGCAAAGATACTGTCTTGGCTAGGGTTTCTATTGCTGTGAAGAGACACCATAATCTCAGCAACTCTTAGAAGGAAAACATTTAACTGAGGGGCTCACATACAGTTTCAGAGGTTCAGTCTATTATCATCATGGTGGAGAGCATGGCAGCATGCAGGCAGACATGGTGCTAGAGGAGTAGCTGAGAGTCCTACATCTTGCAGGCAACAGGAAGTTGACTGAGACACTGGGCTACTGTTATCCTGATCATAGGGAACCTCAAAGCCTGCCCCCACAGTGACGTATTTTCTCCAACATGGCCATACCCTCTCCAACAAAGCCACACCTCCTAATGCACCACTCCCTATGAGATTATGGGATCCAGTTACATTCAAACTACCACAGCTACATCAGATTGTATCCTAAAGTACTAAGCATGAACAAAATACTGTAATTGACTTCCATCAACATAGAAAATTTTACATATATATGCTGCTACTGAAGGCCATGTTGATGTCTACAGTCCATGTTGCTGCCAGAGACTGTGTTGCTATCCACAGCCTATCTTGCCACTGATGTATGTAATGGTGCAAATAGTCTGAAATGTAACTGAGAGTCATATTGATGTCTGTGGTCTGTGCTGCAGCCAGAAGCCATGTGTCCATGGTCTATGCTCCCACTGGAGGCTATGTTGGTGTCTGGGGCCTGTGTTACCACTGCAGGCTGTGGGGATGTCTGTGCTGTGAGTTGCCACCAGAAGCCATGTTATCAGGGTCCATGCAGCCACAGAGGCCATTTTGATATCCATGGCCTTGCTGTGGCCAGGGACTGTGTTGATGTCCATAGCCCCTGTTATCATTGGTACTAAAGGCCATGGGGATGTCCATGGTCTGTGGGGCCCCCTGAGGCCATGTTGATGTTCATAATCTGTGCTGCCACTAAGGGCCATGTAGGTCTTTATGGTCTGGCTTAGATTGGGGGCATATGGATACCTATGGTGGTGTGGATATCCGTGGCTGGTTTTACCACTGAAGGTCAAGTGGATATCTGTGGTCTGAGCTGGTGCCTGAAGCCATATTGATGTCTGTGGGCCCTGCTGCCACTGAGGGCCATGTTGGTGTCCATGGCCCTGCAGCAGCTGGGTCCATGTTGATGCCTGTGGCCTATGCTGCCACTGAGGGCTATGATGTTATCTGGTCAATGCTGAGGCCAAGGGTAGTGTTGCTGTCCATGTCTGTGTTACCACCAAAAGCCATCAGAATGTCCATGGTCTGTGTTGCTACCTGAAGCCATGCTGATGTCCATGGTCCATGCTGTAGCCAGAAACCATGTGGAAGTCCATGATCCATGCTGCTGCTGACTGTAAAGAGCAAAGAAGCTTCTTTTGCAGTGGTATTGATGACTACAGACTCACAGTTGAGGATAAAAGAGCTAGAAAGAGTCTAGACAGGGAGCCGTTAAAGAGAACTCTTAAAAATTATGATAGGGATACTAAAGTATAGCCTTCACAAGTGATGGCTTCTGGCTGGAGTGGGGGTGGGGAAGGACTCAGTTTTCTTTAAGGGGCTGCCCACTGGGAGTTTGACCATGCTCCAGTAAGTATATGGGCAACACAATTTGGACTTCATATCCTTTTGTCTTTCTTCTTTTTTTTGGCGGGGGGAGGGAGATCACAGGGATTGAGTGTGGACCTAGGAGGACTGGGAAGTGAATGTGATTGTGGTGTATTATGTGAAATTTCTAAATAATCAATAAAAATATTATATTAGAAAAATAAAAGAAAATATTATATATTTAAAAGATGCAATTAAGAGGGCCTAGGGATATAGCTTTATCAGTACAGTGCTTGACACCCAAACATAAGGACCTGAGTTCAGTCCTTAGGAACCATGTGAAAAGCCAAGAATGTCACTCTCTGTTTATAATCCCAGCATTGGCAGAAGTAGGCATATTCCTGGGGCTTTCTGGCTAGACAAGCTAGCTTATTGAATGAGCCCCAGGTCCTCAAGAAAGACTTTGTCTTAAAAAAGATGGAAGTAAGGGAGGAAGGAAGGAAGGAAGGAAGGCAGGAAGGTAGGCAAGCAGGCAGGCAGATGGCACCTGAGGAGGAAAGACATCCCAGGTTGAGCTCTGTTGACCTCTTTCCTACCCCCCCACACACATGAGCACAGCTGTGTGCATTTACACAAATGTGAACACACAGAATGTCACTATTAAGAGACTGAAATGACAAACTGAAGAAAAAAATTTCAGAAGTTAAATAAGATAAAAGACTTTATCCATTATGTTTTGAATCTGTGAAAGCTCAATCTTTTATTTGTTGGGGAATACTATTTTAAGGCATGTTACTTTTGTTTATGTTGCATTTGTTTAATTCTGTGAAGCTGTGTTACTGTGCCTGTCTAAACACCTGATGGTCTAATAAAGAACTGGATGGCCAATAGCAAGGCAGGAGAAAGGATGGGTGTGGCTGGCAGGCAGAAAGCATATATAGAAGGAGAAATCTGGGAGAAGAGATCTAGGTACCAGAGAAGGAGGAGGACTTCAGGGGCCAGCCACCCAGCCACCTATCCACCCATCCACCCAGCTACACAGCAAGCCACAGAGTAAGAAATAATGAAAGGTATACAGAAATAGAGAAAGGTAAAAGCCCAAAGGCAAAAGCTAGATGGAATAATTTTAGTAAAGCTGTCTAGCAACAAGCCAAGCTAAGGCTGGATGTTTATAATTAAGAATAAGCCTCTGTGTGTGATTTATTTGGGAGCTGGGTGGCAGGCCCCCCAAAAGAACAAAAACAACCAACAACAGTTAAAAACACAACTTCTAAAAATATGGACAAAATAATTGAATAGACATCTCATCAACAAAGGTGCAGGTATTAGAAACAAGCACCTGAAAAGGCTCTCTTTAGTCACTATGGAAGCACAAACATAAATATAATTGGATACTGTTAGACACNTAGTAGAATGATTGAAAAGAAAATGTCTATACCCAGCATTTTCAGTGACATGGGAGACTGGGACTCACACCTGTTGAGAATGTGAAAAGTGTGACTATTTTGAAAAAGTTTACCTATTTCTTCAAAACTTACACCATGTGGTCTAGCCATCCCCTTGCAGCTATTTAAATATAAGAAAAGAACACATTCACTCATATAAAGGGATATACATGAATGCTGAGAGCAGCCCTATTTATAATATCTAAAAATTAGAAATAACCCAAATGTTTAAATATAGTTCAATAAGTAGTCTGTGGTTTCTTCCTTAAAATAGAAAACTATGCAGCAATAAACAGGAATGTATTATTGACTCCACTCAGTCACTGAGGAGTCACATTATCATCATGGAGGGAAAGACACAAAATATATAGTGAAGGACACCATTTACAGAAAATTAGAGGAAGGGCAATGTAATCCAAAGCAACAGGGAACAAATTAGTGGTTGCTTGGGATGGAAAATACAGTACAAATTTGGGGATATAAAGCACTGGACATGGAAAGGAACTTTGATGAGGAAGGACACATTCCTATCTTGTTTGTGGCAATGAGTTCACAGTTGTGCGCCCATCTCTAAACTTTCAAATTATAGATATTTCACAATAGTTTTAAATTGCATATTTCAAATATATGCATTTAATTGCTTGCTAATGATACCTCAAATTATACCTCAAACAGACTATGAGGTGTGCATACTATTTCTTAAGTAGGTGTTTTTTGCCTCTAAAGATGTAGTTACATACAGGTGGACACCTCCATGGATTATTCACGGTGAATTTCAGTTAGCCTGAATTCTCATGTTCTTCCATAGACTGTTAAAAGCTTTGTCGTTTCTTCACCTTTGGCTCTTGTCGAAAATGTATTGCTTTCTACAACTGAGTTCATCAAGTGGTGTGAAGTCATGCTAATTGTCAGCCACTGTGACAGTCCCTCCACTTCATCGCTGATGGCCCAAAGGTCTTTCAAACTCAGCCACAGCATCTTTACAGTTGCCTTACCTTTAATAATTCATGAGGTTGACATAAGAAAGGGGAGTCAAATACCTTTACCCTCCATGTTACATTGAAATGAAAATGGCATATACGATGTACTTAGCAAATTTCAAACATTATACAGCTAATGGCTTTTGTCACTATTTCTGCTTGACAGTGTTCCATCCCATCTATCTGGATGTCTGTTTCTAGGTGACATATGCCTCCAATTCCTGCCAGTCTATGAACNACAAAAGCCCAGGACCATGTTTACTTACAGTTGTCTTTTTATCCATGTATATAAAATATTAATGTTAGGAAATAAATTATACAATTTCTTAATTGTATTTGCTGAATGTCTTAGTTAGGGTTTCTATTGCCACAATGAAACACCATGACCAAATAACAAGTTGGGGAGGAAAGGGATTATTTGGCTTAGGCTTCCATATTGCCCTTCATCATCAAAGGGAGTCAGGACAGGAACTTAAACAGGGCAGGAACCTGGAGGCAGGAGCTGATGCAGAGACCATGCAGGGGTGCTGCTTACTGGTTTGCTCGGCCTGCTTTCTATAGAACCCAGGATCACTAGCCCAGGGATGGCAACACCCACAATGGGCTGTGCCCTTCCTCTTAATCACTAAATGAGAAAATGCCTTACAGCTGGATCTCATGGAGGCATTTTCTCAACTGAGGCTCCTTCCTCTCTCATGACTCCAGCTTGTGTCAAGTTGACATAAAACCAGCCCGTACTTTAGGTATTGGGAATCATAATTTTGAATGCATTATCTTTTTGTATTACCATAGCAATTACAAGACACTATATTACCAGTGACTATTTTACAGGTGAGGAGCAGAGGCTTAAAGAACAAACCTAACCTATTAATCAACAGGAAACCATTACAGCCAGTTCACCAAATAAGATTCATTCCAGTACAATATACAAGGAAATTGAACCATGATTCCCTAACCTCCAACCCATTTGAATGTTGAAAAGTAAAGGGATGTTACGAGGTTGGCAAGGATGTGGGAGCCATAAGTCTTCCACACTGCCAGAGGGTTGTGGAGATTTCAGTGTGAAATGGCCACCTTCCACCCCAGGTTCATGTTTTTGAACACTTGGTCCCCAGCTGGTAACACTGCTTGGGAAGTATGTGGGTCCTTAGGAAAGGGGGGGCCTCAAGGAGAATGGGAACTAGTAGTGAAAGGCTTTTGGGTGTTACCACTCAGCCCTGTTTTCTGATTACAGATGTGATGTGATCAGCCAGCTTCCTGCTCTTGTTAGCTGTACTTCCCCTGTCATGATGTGCTGGATCCCTCTGGAACTGTGATTCAAAATAAACCCTGTCTCTCCTAAATTGCTTTTGTCAGCGTGTTTTATCACAGGAACAGAAATGTAACTGAGATAGAAGTAAAGTGCACAGATGTTTGGAGAATCATGGCCACTTCTAGGAAATTTAAACATGCCCCATCATATGGAGCCAANGCAATCTTCTTTCATATCCAAGAGAAAGGAGTAAATACTGATAAAAACTCTCCCATTTGTAAAATTCCAAACAGGAAACAATACAATGTCAATCAACAGGAGGTTGAAAAAAATGAACTGTGATAAATTTGTCTCAGGGATTACTACAAAGTGCAACAGTAACAACAACGACAAAATAACTAATGCATGGTGAGCCTCAGAGACCTTATAATGAATAACAGGGGCCATATACAAAAGGGTACATGTACATCTTTACATCTATATGAAATTCGAGTACCTAGCTCCACCGAAAACAGAACAGAATTTCTTCTTACAGGGGTGAGGCTCGGTAGCAATGAACCGAGAGACCATGGCATTTAATATATGACCTGGCACACAGTAAAAGTCAAAATCATTGAAATTGCAGTGACTGTGTTCTTTGCACATTTGTTTTGTTTTATTTATTTATTTATTATTGTATGATGTCATGACCTTGTTAGCCACTTCCTTGGAAAAGAGCAACACTGCTTGAGTCCTCTGCAGTTCTCTGAATCTTTCCCACTGCCTTTGACTGCATACCCTCCCATTGCCAAAAAGCCAGATGCTCTGCCTTTGATCTGTATTTGTTCAATGCTTGTATTGTGCATGCTCTTAATTAGCCGGTGGGGACCTATAATATTTATTTCTTCATGAGCCAAACAATACAAGTTCTACTGGGGGCAGAGAGCAGATGTTGCTATAGCTTGGCCTACAGACCTTATTCTGTGAAGCATCTGCCTTCACTTACATTTGCCCTTCAAAAGCACAAGTCTATGTCTTTTTTTTTCTTTTCAGTTGCTTTACCTTCCACCAACCCACCCTAACCCATAAAACTCTTGAAAGAATTTTACACAATAAGTTTGATGATGATAAGTGTCTGTCCATGAATATGTTCAGTCTTGTGATGTGTGCTTATCATAAAAATATTCTTTAGTTGATCCTACCCCAGAATCTACCTGACAGTACTTCTGCACACTTTGTGTTGGTCCTAGTCCGAGCTTCCCACCATTGGCAACTCTGTACAGTGTCTGGTGTTTCTGCTGCTCGTTGATTGAATATGTCTGCAGATCTGTCTTGCTGTTTGCATGACAGTCTCCAAATTTAGAGGTCTGGGTGCACATGTCCAAAAAAGTAGAACCTCTTCATCTTCAAGTAGGAGTCAGCTGTAACCACCAAGACTCACTGAGTAGAAGAGCNCAAAGAACGAGAAACCTAAGAAAAGGATGACAAGCCAAAAATTTTGGTTAGTATATGTCCATTATTGTGCAAACAGGTTCGAAGTTGGGTGTATGAGTTACTGAAGGCATCTACGTTAGTCATCCTGCTATATAATTTATGTATGTAGTGTCCAAGTCCTTGTGTCTGGAAGACATCTGTACTCTCCATGAGGCTCATTCTTTGTGCCCTTAGAGTATTTCTGGAAAGAGCTACGGTTTGACCTGTTCAGAGCTAAGGTAATTTTCGTAATCTTCAAAGTCTCTACAATGCTGACTAAGTGTGGAAAAATAATGTAGGATTTTGAATTAGAAAAAAATTTCACATGTAAGAATAGGTGTGAAGGGTCTTGTTTCTCCACCTCCAGCCAAGACCCAGATTCTTGAGTTTTCATGTTTGGAGAAAGTCTACAAACCATTTCCTTAGATGTGAAACAGTTTGCTCAGATGTAGTCTAAATATAGAACACAAAAAGAATTTTATCGACTATTGCTTCTATAAAAGATAAATGTATAGTTTTATGAGGAAGTAATAACTTTATAAAAGAAAAATTTAAAAACAGAAAAGGAAAAATCCTCATAAACATAAAAATAGAAATCCACTTTGGACCTTTGGTGTTATTTTCTGTGATGGATCATTTGTTTTTCAAAACCATCTGGTAATTCCTCTGGAATCTTCCCTATAATAGAGAATTTGAACATCTGCTTTCAGTGTTAAGTCAATCTTAGGGGAATGAGAGAGTAGAGTCAGGCTTGGGGTGTTGTTAAAAGTATGTGAATCTCAAGATGTGTTCCCTGAACCATCACTTAATGTCTGTGAGCCTCTTGTGTCAACTGATAACGGTACCAACCAGTCACCAGAAGTTTCTGGGTCCCTCCCAGCANCACGGTCCTGTAGCCACTTATAAATAATCACTCAGAGACTTATATTAATTTTTAAAAAAGTGTATGGCNTATGGCTTCAGCTTCTTGCCTGCTAGCTCTTTCATCTTAAATTAACCCATTCCTATTAATCTGTATATTGCCATGTGGCCTTGGCCTTACTGGTCTGCTGGCATCTTGTTGCTCCTTTGGTGGCGGCTGGTATCTCTCTCAACTCCACCCTTCTTTTCCCTGTATCTCTGCTTGGATTTCCTGCCTGGCTGTAAGCTTTCTTGCCATAGGCCAAACAGCTTTATTTATTATCCAATGGGAGCCACACATATTCACAGCATACAGAAAGATATCTCACAGCACCAACCAAGCATGAGTAATGTGTGGACAACCACAGGACCTGAAAAAATTGTGAACACACACATGCAAGTGCACAAACACACACACACACGAGAGAGAGAGAGAGAGAGAGAGAGAGAGAGAGAGAGAGAGAGAGAAAGAGAATATGAATTTAGAAGACTAACAAAGATCTCCAATTATTTTCATTTGTGGTGTCAGAAACTCGTTAGATACAGTCATATTCTACTCCAATCATATGCATTAGGGATAGTGGCTTTTACCTAACTTTGATAGTTAATTATAAATTTCAATTTGACTATAGATATAGAAACATCTAAGAGACATACCTTTCAATGCATGGCATTGAAATGAGGGCATTTCCAAAAGGAATCAAGTTAGGAGAGAAGATACCTTAATTATAGGGGACACCATCCCATGGGATGGGAGCCCAGACTAAATAAAAAGGGAAAAAAAAGTAGAGAGATAGAGAGCCTGACATTCAACAACATTCATTCCTCTCTGCCTTGTGATTACTGACAGTGTGTCACCACCTACCCTTAGGTTAGATTAGCATTGAAGACTCATTAAAATGCTGCATCCTGTTCATTGTCTATTTTGTACATCTCAGACAGGAGGAGTTAGCTAGTCGATATAGAAGGTGTCTGTAGGTGAGCAGTCTCAGGCTGTAAGCATCCTGGGGGAGGGAAGCTGTAATTGCTAGCTTTGTCTTAGATTGGTCAATTGTTTATAAATACTCATACTCAGACCAGAGGAAGGCTTTATCATTCTGAGCCTGACCTGTACAGCGAAGTCTTTTCCATTCCCATGGGTCTCAGGTTTTAGATCCTTGGTATGGTCAAGACAATGACCATGTTGATAATGTATATTCACTCAGGACTTCATCCATTCCTATAAATTCACTCCAGGCTTCCTTCTCTTCCCTCATTAAGGGAAAATTATTTCCTTCTAATCAAGAGATTGAAAACTCTAGCCTGATTAGACACCTAATGTTCCAGTTGGTCAGGTCAATGATTAGTTGTAGTGAGTGACTACCATATAAGCCAAGCAGCCATTTTGGGGCATTCAGCTGAGCCTTCATGCAGAAGATCACCCCAGCTGGGCTTTTCAATAGCTTAGAACTTTACATAGAAGGGCAGAGGATGGCATGTGTACCCACTGACCCCCCACTACCTGCTGTATACAACCCTGCCTTAATTGAATGTGGCCTGGGGAAGGGACTATATAATTTAGAGGATGCAATGGACTACATCTACCAACTATGCATCTATGAGAAAACCTCCATCCTTGTTGGGTAAAAGCTTCCCAGGTGTGGCCACTTGGGGTGAGGAAGAGCAGCCACATCGCTGTAATTAACTTTTTACTGATGCTCTGTAAGGAAGTCCAATAAAATCATTAGTTCTCCAGAGTTAACTTTGGTGGAATCATGCCACAGTTTGTTGTTGGGACCTTAGGCAAAGGGGTAGATGCTGCTTACCTCATACACTAGGAAGGAATTTTAGGTACACGTGGGTAAGGGACCACCACCAGGAAGGCAGGTTCACCTTAAACCATGCTAAAGAGATAAGAGGAATTATTGGATTTTTAATAAGACAATGTACTTTTCCTTCCCAAAATTCCTGCCCCCAGCACATTTCCTGCAATCAGTCATGAGGTTTTCACTGATCTGCCCATCTTCCAGATTCCTGACTCAAGCTTAAACTCATTTCTCCTCCTTTCTGTCTCTTTGAGATGCTGGACAGAGCCTAAGTATGTTTTCTCTGGCACTATAGGCTTCTTTACCCATTACCTAAAGTTTCCCTCCCTGATGTGTGGCTGCTTCTCTGCTGTATATCTGACCTCCACTCTTACCTAAAACGTGTGGCTTCCCTCTTTCTCCATTCTTCTCTCACTGCAGCTGCTGAGATTTACAGCCTGCCTGCCCTGGAACTTTATTCTAAACTAATAAAAATTGTCTCCAAACTTCTGTTTGAATCCATCCCTGAGTTGTTTTGTTAATAACAAGGAAGGGGCACTTTCCCCTAGGATCACTTGCTACCATGCCTTTCTTGTTTCTTGTTTCTACCACTTCTCTTCATTGTTTCTTGTCAAGTATTTGGTACAGAAGTTAGAATAGTAACTAGTATAGAAAATCAGTTCTAAGAAGAGACCGTTGGCTGAAATAGTCTTGGCAATGCCTTTAAAATTGGTTGGCGAGAGGAATATGGAAAGGTTTGGACCAAAGTCCTAGAGTACTAAAAAGCAGAGCTTAGGAGCACATTCTGGTGGGAGTTGAGAAGCCAAAATCCTGATAGAGTCACATACAGAAAGATTACACCCATAAAGTCTCAAAGAGAAACAAGGACTCTGCCAAAAACTTTTATTAAAGGCTATTTATGTTGCATTTGGGTGAAAAATCTGTCTCTATCTTGAGAACTCAGGTGCGGCTGGGTGAAAAATCTGTCTCTATCTTGAGAACTCAGGTGGGGCTGAATTCAAAAGTAATTGACTAATTTGTTTGGCAGAGGAAATGTTAGGATACTATTTAATTCAGGTTGTGGCATGGTTACGGCTTGGTGTTTTTAGCCAGGCTTACTATGCATGTGCTTGTACACGTGCATGTATGTGTGTGTGTGTGTGTATGAGGGGACCTAGTAAAACAGAAAGATTTAAAAGATGTGCATTGTGATAATGAAAGGACAGTAAGAGAATTTAACACTGCTTGCAAGATGCATATGAAGGACCTATAATTATTAAAAAGATAGCACCATTAAAGGGAAATTGTGGACTTTGCCCTGGGACAATAGAAAAAATGCTTTGAGAGCAAGACCCTACCAAGATCTCTAAGAGTATAACTATGCAAATTTATATAAAAGGAGAGTACCAGAAAGGATAGTTTTCAGAGTATCCTGATGGAAAACGGATAACTGTAGAAATCTTTCCCAAGATTCACCAGGGAAGACCCACAGAGGCCACTATAGGTATGGCCCAAAAGGGCCAGGTTGCATCTTTATCTGGTAACACATGATGGTGTCCACACGTTGCTGGTTTCTCAGACATGCAAAATGCAAGTGATGGGTTCATGGAGGTTTGGGTCATGGTTTCAGAAGGCCTCTGAGGCAAGGCAATGTGTGGTAGAGTCAGATTCCTTTCAAGAGAGTACCAAGAGTCCATTGCTATAAGTTTTGAAGGTAATACCTTTATTGGAATGAAGAGCCCAGGATATTTGAGATAAAAAAAAATCATGGGATATTTGTCAAGGAATGCTATATCTATGGAATAGAGCTGGTCTAAGAGAGGCCATATGCCTTACAGACTGGATGGGTGGGGTCTCCCAAGATCATTGGAGTCCAGATGATGTTATGAAGAATCCAAATGCCAGATGTGGAGCTACAAGATTTGACATTTGCCCTTCTGGATTTAATTCTAGTTTTTGCACTATTTTTCCTATGCCCTCATTCTTTCTTTTTGGAATGTGATTATTTAATCTGCCCCATTGTATGTTAGATGTATGTAAGTCCAAAGAAATTACAGGATCTCACAACTAGGATATCATCTTGAGTCTTAGAGAATATTTTGTTAGACTTTTGAGTATTGTTGGAATTGTTAAGACTATTGGAGATTAACTGAGTACATTTTTGCTTTATAAAGTGACCATGAGATTTTGATGACCAGTGATAGAATGCTATGGTTTGATAACTAATACTTTTCTGTGTCAAATTGGTAAGGGATGGGCTTGTGATCATTAATAATTTTCTACTTGCCTGGACTTACTATCAGCTCAGAGACACACCTCTGGGCTCATTCTGAACATGGGAAGCAACATCCTAATGGCTGGGGACTAAGACTTAAAAAAAATGGAGAAAGTGAGAAATCCTGGCCTATGTCATTTTTTTCTTTCAGCTTCT
>LZPO01088176.1:0-10230 GCA_001675575.1 Neotoma lepida | reverse complement strand
ANNNNTTNNTTNNANTNAAAAAAAGNAAAAAGAAATGTGTTTTAGCTGTATTTTGTTTCCCTTCCTTTCAGTAGGTTTTTCTCTCAGAAATGTGATTTTAATCAAGTAGGGAAGGGCAAGATGAAAACTGAAGACAAGGTCGAGACATTTCTCTTTTCTTCATTGCCTATGCGTGTTCACTGGGAGCTCGGAGCATATTTTTCGGCTGTTTGATTAAAGACTGCCAGGCTGACATTGTGCAGTACTTAGCTCTACCAACCTTCCAGGATTTAAGGACCCGCAGTGTTCTAAGGATGCTAGCCTATTGCTAATAGTGCAGTGCCATCTGCTGGTGATGTAAGTAATTACAGTTGCCTGCCTGAAATTGATAATCCTTGAGGTGATGGATGGATCCTCTTTGTTTTTAATATTGCTTTAACAGTATTTAGAGGGGTGAGAGGAGGGATAGGATAATTTCATTGTCTTATAAAAGAAACCCTCTTAATTTCCTGTGAAAAATGACGGGGTCTGTGCCCTTGCCAGAGAGAGCCCAACCAGCCAGGAAGAATGTGCCTGAGTGTACAGATCATTTACCAGGCGAAAGAGGAGCTGAAGGAGGAAGCAGGGCGCCACCCTGTGGACTCATACAGTCTCCGCAAGAATGGAAGAGTGAAGGCTGGACTTCACAGATCTCCAAACCTTTGGAGAAACAAATAAAGCCCAGTGTCTATAGCTACCTTGACTGCTGTGTCTTTAGAAGAAATATCTTCCCTAGCAGCGGGTTTTCCCAATCATGTTTTTGCTCCCGTAAGCACAGCGTAAAGGTTTCAAGACAGGTTGCAGTCAAACAAGGCTTCTCTGGATTTNGTCCATTGCATTTCATTCAAACATGTTTGATTTTGGAAAAGCCCTCGAATACAACAGCTCGGACAAACATTAAATCCAACAAGTGCTTCTTCCATTTTTTCTTGCCCAAGAAATGCCTTTCTCAATCATCCTCTTTAGGGTGGGGCACCTGTGAAGGAGGGACCTGGCTTAACCAAAGGAACTGTGCTGGTGCGATGTAGTAAGACTGTTTGAGACGAAGGCTCATCCTAGAGCAGCGNTCCTCAACCTTCCTAATGCTGNCACCCTTTAATANAGTCTTCATATTGAGGTGACCCCCCCAATNATAAAATTACTTTCGTTGCTACTCCATAAGTGTAATTTTGCTCATGTTATGAATTGTAATGTAAATTATTTCTGATGGTCTTAGGTGGCCCACGGGTTGAGAAACAGCTGTCCTAGATTATCCAGCTGGGGGTCACTGTACTCATGAGGATCCTTGAGCAGAAGGAGCAGAAAGAGGAATATCAGAGCTGTGCACTGTGAGAGTGGAAAAGGAGGTTGGAAGGAGTTGCCCAAGCCCTCAGCAACCTGTGCTAGCGGCGAAGACTGGATGCATCACAGTCTTCATCACAAGACAAAGAGCCTTTGTCTTGATTTTATTCTCAGTAGATCNGCTTCAGATTTCTGATTCTTAACTTCAAGAGAAGAAATCTTTGTTGTTTTAAATCACTGAGTTTGCAGTGATTTGTTTCAGTAATGGAAGGAATGACTCTACTGCATACCTTCAATAGATCAGCGTTTTTACATGACTGTCATGCTGTCAAAAGATTATGAATTCCTCATTGCTAGCAGATATTATATTCAAATTTTCTTGATTTTTTGGCCCTGCTCATCTGTCGATGTCACCACCAATTTAACATTTCTGCTTTTCCCACTAGACTGTGAGCTTGTCAAGGTGAGGGGTCCATTCTGTCTAGNAGCAGTGCTGGGGTTCTAATACCAAGTGTATGTGTGATAAGAACAAGCAGATTCAATGCCAGAGAACTTCATCAATGATAGTTTTGATAAGCCTGACTTATGATGAGCAAGCACTCTACCATAGCACCAAACTAGACCCCAAGACTTCAGAGTAGGAATTTTCAAACAGTGTCCTAGAGATTTGTCTTTAATCAAAAGAGAGAATTGAAGATCTGAGACAGCAGGCTTGCACCACGGCGATTTTCCACTTCCAGTAAGTTCGTGCCATAGCTATTCTCCACTTCTGGTAAGTTTGTGCCACAGCTATTTTANACTTCTGGTAAGTTTGCGCCACAGTTATTCTACACTTCCGGTAAGTTTGTGNCATAGCTAGTCTANACTTCCGGTAAGTTCGNAGCACAGCTATTCTCCACTACCNGTAAGTTAGTTACTTTTAAAAGGAGATAACAATTCAGGATTTTCCTTTGCATGGAGAAGTTTANTGCTGGTTGAACAAGTTCCAGGCCTCTGGTGCAGTGAGTTCTTGTTTTGGTATTNTGCACTCATTGCCATGATGTTGTATTATTGTATTATGCTTAGGATTTTTTTTTCATGCTGAGGGCTGTTCTTATAANAGATTTTGNTGACTGAAGGTGAGGAAATGAAATGGTATTATTAGTTTTATTTAAACATNTCTACTTTCAATTTCTNCATANNAAGGGGGGGGGCTTCATGAATTATTCCAGGTGCCATCTAATTGTCCAAACATTAGAAGCATTGTTTACATAAATTATAGACAATTTATCTACTAAAATTTTAATNGAAACTGCCTCTGGAAATTACTATGAATTCTGTTTTGCCAAACAGAAGTAGGTGTCTCAGAGAAAGATGGGAATGCCATCTAGATTGCTTTAGAGGAAAGGGACACTAAGTGTATTAGTTATCTCAGTGTTCTGAATAAGACACATAATTATGGATTCAGGCTCTGTAATCTACANTTGTATTTGTCTTTCAAATAGGTTTTCTAGTGGACTGCTCCTGCCTACTCAGTCTTAGGGGTAATCTCTGCCCTGGATTCAGTTGCTTCTATGGCTGGGTAGGAACCCGAGTGTCTGTGTACATACATGAACTAATCCTGAATACCCAGCTAAGTGCAGGTTGAGATCAGACTACAAGCAATAACACTTTTAATCAACTCTGNCACCCATTTCTTGACATTTCTTCTATGGCCTAAATTTTAAACAAAAATGTTATCATCATACTGAGTCTGTAAGTACAGAGATGTCATCAAAATCACTATGGGAATTACTTGTGTGCTATTCTATCTTTTCTGCTTGCTAACCACAGTTTAAGTAAGAACACACTAAAACAATGATCCAGATGCTGAAGATATGATTGCTAATTCCTGTGCCCACTTAGGAAATANAGTCAGAAGGAAAGTAGGTTTTTAAAACCAACTATGACAAGTAGTTCTCAATTTCCCTAATGGTNTAACCCTTTAATACAGTTCTTCATGTTGTGGTGGCCCCCAACCATAAAATTATTTTCATTGCTATTTCATAACTGTAATTTTGCTANATTTATGAATTGTAATGCAAATATCTGTGTTTTCTGATGGTCTCTTAGGCAACCCCTGTGAAAGGGTTGTTTGACCTCCAAAGGNGTCNTAACCCACAGGTTGAGAACTGCTGAGCTGTGACACTAACATAAACACTTGGTACAAAGTGCAGGATTTTTGTTTGTTTGCAGCACTCAGATGGAATCCAGGGTCTTACACATCCTCAACAGCTGCTCTGTCACTGAGTTGCATTCCAAGTTCCAGAAGTTATTTTGAGCTGGACTTACTTACTACTCTTTATTGGCCATAGATCAAAAAATTATCCTAAGATAGGATATTAAGTCATATGCTATCTATAGAATGATAAGGCAGAGAGTATGCACAGGTAAGTGAAAAATTTTTAGCAATTTTAGACACTGTGTGCGTGACAGTGTGGAGAAAACAAAGGTCACAGTGTGGGAAATGCCAGGAAAGAAGGCAGACATGCAGGCAGGGAGGTGGACACACTGACCTCTGGAGTGACTTGAGCAGGTGTTTGGAAGAAAGTTCATTCCAGTGTCACAGACACTAGACTACAAAGAGGATAGAGTGAAAATCTTAGAAATCTAATGTGCAAGGCCGAACAAAAATAATAAAGGCCATTGGTGCATCTCGAACATTATGGAAGNTTGAATCTCCTANTGCCTTATTTCTTGTCTTGAACTTTCTATAGAAAAAAGGAATATTGACAAGTCTTAAGAAAATTTCCCATGTAAGTTCTGCTACTCATTGGCAAATGCCTTCNTTTTGTTACAAGATTACCTCAAGAGGATGACAAACACTGGAATAAAACCTTTCTGAAGGTATTATTATTATTATTTATTATTAATTTGGTTTGTTTGATACAGGGTCTAACTGTATAGCTCAGGCTGGCTTTGACCTTATGGCAATTTCCCTGCTTCTGCCTCCTGTGGGCCAAGGAGTGTAGGAACCATGTTTGGCTTCTACCTGAAGCTTCCTGGTTTTTGTTTAGGGACCCAGTGAGTTTATGTTGAACTCTCTGTTATATTTATTCTTCTGTTTAAGGATAAGTACCTCCATAAACACTTTTATGCAAGGAGTTATGGAACTAGGTCCAAGTGAAGCCATAGACCCACACAGTGTTGTGTATGTGAATGCCATGTGATGGTGGTGGGCGGGGCTTCCTTCAGCTCCTGCAGTGTATGCAGCCCTGCCCTGGTGTCAGCCTCCAGTAGGAGCAGGTATCATCAGGTCATGTTGGACATTGGCTTCTCCCATCTTTGAAAGGCTGACTGAGAGCAGGGCAAAGGCTATCTATCCATAACTTGTTCTTCACATTTGATGGGTCTGGATTAAAAGTCTATAAAATCTGAGCATATTTTTGACTCTTGGATTTGTACATTCCCCCTCATTTGTTATAAAAAGATTCAAGGAACCATGTAGTCTGGCAAGAAAGGGAAGATCAAAGGCTGAGTGAGCAAAAGTTCTCTTTCTCTCTGTCTCTGTCTCTGTCTCTCTCTCACTGTGTGTGTGTGTTTAATGCAAGATTTTAATGAATCCATTTCTCATAAGAAATTTTAGCTTATTGACTTTATTTTCCCCACAAGATCATGCTGTAATCCGTGAAAATCCATTTTATTAGCTTTAATCATTCATCACTAAATGTTGCAAAGGCTTCCTGGCCTATNTGAAATCAGGAGAATGAGCTCTGGGTTGTTCTAGTCTCGTATATTGCAAGAGAAAGCTTGCAAAGGACCACAGATAAATTCCCGAAGTAAAACTCAGCCCAATCNGCTCTAGAAAACTGAAGAGAATAGAGTGCTGGGTACCAAGAAGAAAAAGCACTGTCTTTTCATGCATTAATCCTGTTAATAGTAAAATAAGAAAGGAAGGGAACTTGAAGGATGAACAGATAGTCTGGAGCTCAGTTTCAAGGGTTTTGGTTCATGACAGTTTGGTCTGGTGCCTTTTATACCTTCAGTGAGATTGTACATCCTGGCAAAAGTTCATTGGCAGGGCTTACCTTGTGGTGACGAGGAAACAGAAGCCTTCAGTGACCCACTTCTTCCGATGAAGCCCTGCCTCCTAAACCTTCTGTTATCTGCCTATCAGGTCACAGCTGAGGGGCAAACCTTCACAGGGATATTTGTGTGACATTCTAGATCCAAACCATCACATTTGTGGGATGACTGCTCAGTTTACTTACAGAGGAAGAGGTACCATCTCTCTTTTTAACAGGTATATACATTCATATTTTCTCTATTTATAAGGTACCCATCTACCATTCTTTTTATTGAGAGAGATTGGTGCTTATACTTATCATCTATTTATCTATCTTTCTATCTACCCGTCCACCCACCCATCCACCCACCCATTCATGCATCCACCTAACCACCCCTCCATCCATCCACCCATCCACCCACCCATTCATCCATCATCTATCTACTGATCAATCTCATCTAACCACACATTCACACACACATACTTATATAAACACACTTATACATACACATCCTATTGTTTATGTTTCTTATTTGAAGCCCAAACCAATGTTAAACATTATACTATATAGTATATAATAAATATGTGAACACACACTCACACAGTTCCATCCATACACACAGACTCACATAAACACATTCACACAAATTGAACTCATACACTCAGCCACACCTAACACCACACTCACATATACTCTCACTCTCTGCTATACATACTCTTAAATATATACTCTTACATATACTCACCTACACACACACACATAGACACATCCAGTCATTCACATTCACACACACACACACACACACACACACACACACACACACACACACACACACACACACACACACACACACACACACACACACACACACACACACACACACACACATACACACATATATACATACTCACACATTTACTTCAACAACTGTAATGAATGTGTCTGTGGTCTTCACATGAAGTTAAAGTTAGCTTACATTAAGGGATATTAAATTAGATCAAGGGAACAAATGATCCTTTCCAGGAGATGCCAGCTGCANCCTGGTGTTTTTAAACTTGAAGTTCAGAGTAGAGAAAGAGTGAAGGTAATCTACTTTGGGCCTTGACACTGCTTTATTGTCCATGAGGGACACACAACTGTCCCCTGCTGAATGGCCAGGCCTCTAGAAGACCATTTTCACTGGCTTGAACAGTATGCAACAGTTGTTAAAAAGAAGCAATGTCTCTTGGATTCTGTCCTTACTAGGATTTTTGTCAACGTGACACAAGCTAGAGTTGTCTGAGAAGAAAGAACAGAAAGGAAGATCTGTCTTTTCCTTGCGAGTCCCAGCACAGGGGGCCACATCAGTCCAGAGCGTGCTTCAGGAAATGAGGGAAAAATGTAACTGAGGAGCGGAAGCAAATAAGCAAGGCATTTCTGACTACAAGAGCTTTTGTTGAATAAACACAGACTTTGTCAATCCATGGGCAAATGACAGAGAAAAGATCTGAGGAGAGAAAAGTATTTCCCAGTGAATTGGGAATTATTTGGAAAAATAAAAGCCACAGCTATGTTAGCCATCCCTTAACAGGCTTTGTGGATCAGACAAGAAGAATCCTGCTTCAGAACTGCTACCGACTTCTCTGTTACTGTGGCAAAAGTCTAGTAAAATGTTTTTTAATTTACATGTTTGTGATACTTGCTTGGAATTATTCTGGAAAGGACAGCGTCATTTTAAGATTCTGAGTACCCAAAGCTATTTTTGGAGATTTTTCTTCTTCAGTCTCATGTTGGTTTTAGGGGGTATTGTTTACCTTACTGGTCATTTACTTATATATTATGGTTTCTGATTTTGTGTTTTTATGGGTTTTGTGTCTGTATCTCTCTGTGTGTGTGTGTGTGTATGTCTGTGTGTGTGTCCCTGTGAAGGTGTGTATATGTATGTGCCTGTGTGTCCATGTATGTGTCCCTGTGTCCGTGTGTGTGTGTGTATGTGTGTATGTACATTTCCAGTGCTCCTTCTTTGTTTCTTTTTGTTTTTTTGTTCATTTGTTTTAGCCTTATTTATTTGTCTTTTTTATTTGCCTATTTGTTTTCTTAATAGAGAAAGAAGACTTGGAATTGGAAGGTCAGGAGGTAGGGAAGATTTGGGAAGAGATGAGGGAGGGGAATAGTGATCAGAATATGTTACATAAAAACCTTTCTTTACAATAAAATCTAGTAAAAGATTCTGAGTACTATATTAAAGATTCTGTGTGGTGTATAAACACATGTGGTATTGTTAACCAAAATTTTTGAAGAAATGACTTACTTTCAGATGGAAATGCTAACTAGAGATGGGCTTGTCAAGGTGCCAACCGTTTTTTTTTTTTTTTTCACAAGACATACTTTTTCCCCTAAATATGAAGCCATGAAATTTGTCAATTTCCTGGTTGTTTACACATCTTTCCCATCCCACTCCATAGTTCCACAGCCATAGAACAGGCCCTGTGGTCATGATGTCTGTAAATTCTTATTGGAAACAATTTACAAGGAGATGCTCTGAGTCCTGGAAGGCCAATCACATACAGCNTTGGCTGCTGTAGTGTTTTTTGGATCTTTGGCAAGTAGTTCCATGGAAAGCAATGCCCCAGAGCTTACACACAGCTGCCTCTAACTTAACGTTCTTCAGAGAAAAAAAGTAAGAACAGTTCCCCCTGCTGTGAGGCCCAAGCTATGGGCTTGCCAAATGGCATCCATGGATGCTGCATTTTCTTCTTTTTTTTTATTAAGAATTTTTTATGCATTTTCAATGGCCCAGGGGTGCTCTCCCCTCCTCCTACACACAGTGTCTATGTGGCCTATTATCTTTGCCTTTCCTCTTGCTGTTCTCCGCTTTCCTTGTGGACTTCACACCTTGCTGTAANCCACAGCTGGTGGAGGAGATGGGNTTTTGTCTCTGGTGCTGGCTTGGCATTGGCCGCTTATTAGACCANTGCCTCCTTTGCATCTGGGAGTGAGTCTTCCTGCAAACTCAATCTTTAGAAACAACAAGTATGCCGAAGGAACTAAATCATATGTGCAAAGAGGACACAGAGTTTAGAAACGAAGAGGTATAGAATAGATGTATTCCTTGGGAAAATCTACATTAAATAAAATTAAATGTCTTACTGGGCATTGAGCTTTCAGCCTTTGTATTTTGTGTTTCAGTGGGAAACATTCACTATCAATTCAAACATCTGATGAAATTAAACATCATCATGGGCTTATTTGTGTTGTTATCACCTTCTTTGCTTCACAAGTAAACTGAGACCTACAACAGGCAAGAGATACAGATGTCCCACAGTAAAGACCATTCACTAGCAGAATAAATATTCTCTACAAAATGACTCTGTGACATTTGTTCTGCGTTGTGTGACCCCTTAAGAGTAAAGGTGCTGTTGGTTTTAGCAAAATGGGATCAATTTGCTTTTCTGAACCTTACAGCTGTTGTATCCACTCTTTCCTCTGGTTCTTCTCACTTAAATGGTTACCCCTGTTGTGGCTTACCAGCTTCCCTGCAATGTGGCTTTCTCAGGTACAGAAACTTCTAGATAGATATTAAGAGAATCCAAGCTAACATTGTGCTGAGACCTAACTGAGATTTAATTGCAGGCAGCTATCTAATATATATTATATTATTTTTAATATATATACATATGTATTTAACAGAAGCTCAGCCCCAAACTGTCTAAGAACTAAAATTATTTTTGTTTTTTGTTTTGTTTTTTTGTATTTTTTGTTCTCCAATTCACCATTGTTCTCTGAACAAACGAACCACCAAATTCTCTCAAGAATTTAAATTTAGAGATCTTGAAACCATGGTTATATGGTATTGAGAAACCAGCCCTAAATACTCATGGTTAGTATCAAACACAAACTTGATATCATGATTCAAACTTCACAAAAATGTAGCTATGAGCTGTGGAGGTTCTGTCATTAAATTACTTACTCTGAGAGTGTATAGACCTGAATTTGGACCCCCAGAACCCATGTAAATAGCTGGGTACGGTGGCACATGCCTGTAATCCTAGCAAAGAGGAGATGGGAGGTAGAGACAGGTGGGTCCTTGGGAACTCCTGAACCACCTATCTTGGCCTATATGGTGATGTTCCAGGCCACTGAGAGATCTTATCTTAAACAAAAAGGTGGAAGGTGCCCGCTGTGGTTTCATTGTAAAATGTTCCCCATAACTCATGTGATTGGTCGTCTGTACCTGGTAGTGCTATCTGGGAAGGTTGTGCAATCTTTAAAAGGTAGAAGCTTGAGGCCACTGGTGGCAGGCTTTGATGCTTTATAGCTTGGTCCCTCTTCATGTTCAAACTTTGAGTGTGGATGCAGTATGAAAAGCAAGGTGCCTGACCTTGCCACCATCCCTTCCCTGCTAGCTGCTTCCCTGCCATGAAGGACTGTATCCTTCTGGAACAGCAGCCAAAATAAGCCTTTTCTCTTTCAAGTTGTTTTTGTTGAAGTATTTTTATCATAGCAAGAGAAAAGTAACTAAGATAGTGCCTGAGGACTAACATCAGAGGTTGTCTTCTGTGCTCTACATGAGTGACGTGCACTTATGCACCTGCACCCTATGAATGTGTACACACACACACACACACACACACACACACACACAACTGTGACAAAACAGAAACCAAAGGTTTTAGGTAGGGTTATTGTCTGCTGCCAATGTAGAGAAACAACTATATGTGAAAACCCTCCAAGGGGCTAGAGATGGCTTAGAAATTAAGAGTATTTGTTGTTCTTGCAGAAGACCTGAGTTTGGTTCACAATTGCCTGTGACTCAAGCTGCAAAGTATCCAACACCCTCTTCTGGCTTCTGTGGGCTCCTGCACATAGGTGGCATGTAAACACATACACACACACACACACACACACACACACACACACACACACA
>LZPO01088175.1:23364-33968 GCA_001675575.1 Neotoma lepida | reverse complement strand
TCAGCAGCCACATCAGGCAGCTTACACCACCACCTGCAGCTCCAGCACTAGTGAATCTGATGCCCTCTTCTGACATTCCATGGGTATCTGCACACATATATGGATATGAGCACTCAGACAAGTGCATATATAGACAAAAAGATTAAGTGAATCTTAGAAACAAAAATCTACAGAAGCCTGGATGTTGCAAACTGAGACTACAATGCATAAATTAAGAAAGAGATCAATTGGTCTCCCAGAATCCTGTAAACCAGTGCTTGAAGTAAAGTTAAGACCCTCTTGATTCTACTACCTGCTCTATTCAAAAGCAAAATAATCTTTGTTCTTCAATACAAGCAACTTGCTTTCTCTTTTGATTTCTATTTCTCTCAGAATGGGAAAGGTAATTAAAATTTCTTTTGGCTATTTGGCAAGCTGGGGCAGGAAGATCATGTTTGACACCAACATGGGCAGCTCAGTGGTTAAGAGCACTGGTTGCTTTTGCAGAGTACCCAAGTTTAGTTCCTAGTACCCACTTGGCACCTCACAACCAGCTGTAACTCCAGCTCCAGAGAATCCAACACACTCTTCAGGCATCCATGGGTACTGCACACATGGTACACATACATATATGCAGGCAAAAAAACTCATACACATAAGATGAAAATAAGTAAATAAATAAATAAGAGAAAAGGGAAAATTAATTTAAAACAAAATGGTTGGAGATATAACTTATGGTAGTGTTTGCCTAGCATGTATACAGCATTGAATTCAATTCTCAGGACTAGGGGGAAAGTCAACTTGTCAGTTAAATGATAGAGATGAAAAAATTCTCATGGCAGAAACCATCTGGAAATACTGCCTCTATTTATACATGTCCAAATTAATGTATCACATACAGTTTTATTGACTATTATTCTAACAATACTTCAAAATTTAAATTATTTTATTCCCATGATAATCCTGTAGTGAAATACCATTGTCTTTGTTCTTTGTGGATGATCAGCCAGCTTTCAGAGACTAGTTAGAATATGTACAAATCCATTTACATTCAATAGACATATTTATGTATATATGCTGTGTCAGGTGTGTGGTACTCAAGTTCATATATTAGTTCTTTATCTTCCCAATTTATCTGTTAAAGAAATAGTTTCAACCCACCATATCTAAAGAAGAAATAGAATTAAAGAAATACATAAGCAGTTACCTCAACAATTACTCTGGGGAGTTTATGCTAACATCTGGGCTCCAAGCATGAAAGGGTCTCAAACATCTCAGCAGTACTAACTTTATCAAAGTTATACAGCACTAAGTTTTACATTTATCTTATCTTTAGATCATACTCAGCAGAATTTAGTGGCTTACACAGTGTTCCTCTGCAAAACCATACTAAAAAAAATCAGATTTTTCAATTTTTTTCACTTTAAAAGAGAAGTTCAGTACAATCTAAAAGTCAGAAAGAAAAATAAAGCCTTTAATATGTATATTATATATATATAATTTAATGTGTGTATGTGTAAGCCCAGTGATGTATATGCAGCATATGTATGTAGTCCCTGCAGAGACCTGAAGGGGTCCCTGATCTCCTAGATCTGAATTTACACATGGTTGTGAGTATCATAGGGTTGGTACCAAACCCTGGTCCTCTGCAGGAGCAGCCAATGATCTTAACTGCTAAGCTATTTCTCTAGCCTGAAAATATAATGCTAATTTGTGGTCCATGAATTCTATTTTTCAATATAGCAAATGTACTTCTCTTAGGGGGTCTTGATGTTCCAAAAACTCAAAATGTTGTCTTTTAGTGTTTTGTTTTCTCCTTAACTTTCAGATCCATTTTTCAATGACAGTTTAGAATATAATATTTGGAAAGAAAGTTGCTGACCAACATTCAAACTATAGCCTTGTGTTCTTAATATATTGATGCTGAGCTCTGTAACTTTAGTGGTTTCTCACTGAGAAAGTTAGTAGAGACCAAATTACTCATTCATTACACTTCTCCACACAACCATATGCTTATGAGCTCAGTCAGAGAAACTGGGGCATCTGATTATGGAACCTGATATCCCAAGTAATAAGTCTTGTATTGGTTGGTTTCCCTCTATCCAATCTTGCCTATGTGTGAGGAAGTGGCTTCTGGCATGAAAAAGATCTGGAAGATTACATTTATCCAAAGGATCACACCTTTATTTTTAGTTCCTACATACTTTCTGAATCTTGGTGAATCTCCTCTAAGAGGAAAGTCATATTGTCTTCCTGATGAATCTGAATGGGTTTCAGTGACTACTCTGTATGACACTGAATCATTGGTCCTAAAAGTAGATGCATCCATTCTGCCATACACTCCAGTGGAGCATGGGCCCTTGAAACATTTAGTCATCAATATAAAAGTCCTGATACTTTGAATTTGCTATCTTGAATCATTTGAATGAACAGGAGGAAGGAAGGCCTCAGATACTGGAAGTTTAACCAGCTTCTCCAATTTCCATCCTAGGTCTAAGACATCTAACTAATAGAATTTTTGAACAAACCATAGCCTCCTTTTTGTCTGACTGAATATGTATAAAACTCAAACTGAAAATCCCCTAGTGGGGCTCAGCCAACCCCCCAAACAGTAGAGACACTAAAATGGTCAATAACTGTATTGAATCATTGAGTTTGAATTTGGATATTTATGAACCAACAGTTAAGTGACACAGATGGCAAGTTCCCTATGGCCATTCAAAGATATAATTGTTTTTTAAGAAAATTAAATTTTGTGTTATTTCAATTGAAAGTCAGGAAGAATGTATTTATTTAATTTACAATCCATACTTTATACTATAAATCTCTCTGCTTTATTTTGTTAATTACGCAAAATCAAGCCAAAAAAAAATACAGTGATGTATTTTGCTTCTGGACATCTTTGAGTGGTATTTTATAGAATTTGCACAATACTCACTTGGTTTCATAATTAAGTTTTTAAATGAATTAGTCCAATAAAACAATTACATCTCAGAAAGACTTCCTGAGTCACTTAATCCAAGTCCCTCCCCACATTAAATAAAGTTTCCAGAGAATGAGATAAGTACTGCCCATAGGAGTGTGCTGAAGATGTCAAAAAGGCTGACAGAGAGAATAAGGATTCCAAAGCACACCAATTCAATTTATAAAATGCATAACAGTTTTGAGTACTTGGACTAAAACACAATACTGTAGTGTATCAGTAGCTTTTCTTGTTGAAGTAACCAAAAACCTGACAAGCAGGAACTTATGAAAGGAAGGACTGGTTTTGGTTTACAATTTAAGGAGTACAGTCCATGGGGCACAGAAAGCATGGGGGCAGGCCTGAGCTACATCTGTGGTTGTGGAGCATAAGGCAGCTTGTTCACATGTGGGTGGGACAGGAAGCAGACTGATAAAAGACAGTGGACCTAGGCTGTAAATTTCAAACCTCGCTCTCCCCCACAACCTCAAATACACACATACATTCCAGTATCCCACTTCCTGTAGCTGTGCCGCCGCACTTCCTAAATGTTCCATAAAGGCTCCAAATAGTGCCACCAGCTTGGAGAAACAAGTGTTCAAACGCAGGAAACTTCTAGGGAACACTTCCATCCAGGCCATAACATGTAGTAATATAGAGATGAAAGGTGACATCTTTAAAGATGTTTGTGAAACTTAATACCATTACAATTTTATATGTAAAGCCAAGGAGCCCAAAAGACAGGACAAGTAAAATACTTGTATTTTTCTTCTTGGAAAAGATTTGTTTTAACTCTCTTCTGGCCTTGGCTAGTAAATGGAACTTCACAGCATCCCACAAGACACTTAGATTGTCCATTGGGGAATCTGCTCCACAGGGCCTGTTCTCTATGCATTCCATTGACAATGTAGAAGCCTTGGCATCTATGTCTGCATTCTCTGTGCCCAGCTGCTTCTTTCATACATCTAGCACATCACTGTTAAAGAAAGCTCAAAGAGTAAGCAAAAGAAAATTATGATGCAGTATATGATAATAGTAAGTAGGAATATCTTCTGAAGGCTTCAGATTTAGGATAAATATTTGGTACTAAAACTTTTAAGTTGTAAACATTCAGAAGTCTTAGGGATTTCTCAGGTTGTAATAACCTCTGTTATTCATAAAATTAATAAATGTTCATAATTTGTTCAGGGTTACTATCATGTTGATTTGAGTATTGCTATAGGCTGTACCTTCTTAACTGTATGAACTTCAGTATATTGTATATAAATATAAATGTATAGATTGTTATAGTAAATTACGCAATATGTGACTTATTTCAAATAAAATGGTATATGGTATCATTTTTCCCACACTATCTTAGTAATCATTTCATCTGCTAAGGACAATCCTTCAACTAGCCTCAGATTTTAAAATTTCGGCTAAGAAGGCATATGCATTAAGCTGTCCAAGAATCATGCATTAATGGACTGAAACAGACCACAGTTCTTCATGTCCTAGCACTCTCTAAAGTACACATAATGGATGCTAAGTCTACAAAACCAGCCTGTGACCCAAATAAACTCAAAGCATACATCCCAGTGGAAATTTCCATTAAAATTAAACAGTAATGCAGACCAAAAAATGCACCTTTTTAACTGCAAATAAATTATGGCATAGTATCATATTCATAGTTGAATAATTACACAGACAAAATGCATTTTACCAAGAAAAATATGTACATAATGAAATAAAGTATAAATACCCTCTGTGTTGTTGAGGTATTCATATAACTCCTTAAAGATTGAACACTGTCATCTCTGTATATAGCATTTTCATAGACTCCAATAAAATTGTTATAATATCCAGTGACAGCAATACTCAAATTAACACCACGGTATTTACATTTATTTTAAAAANTAACTACAGTTTTTACCCTATTTTAAGTGCCAAATGTAGCATCATTTTTTACATACTTGTGGATGCTATATATGCACTACACATGTGTGTGGATGTGCTCTTGAGGACCATAGAAGGACATTGGGTACTGAAAACTCTCACTCTATATTATCTTCTACCTTTGAGACAGGTTCTCTCATTCATACAGCTAAGCAAATGGTCAGAAAGCCTGGTCAGTCCTCTTGTCTGCCCATTCCCTTACCCTGTAGTACTGAGTTTACAGTAGCAAGTGCTCACACATGGGTATGTATGTGAGTTCTGGCATCTGAACTCAGGTTCTTAATGCTTATACAAGTGTACACTGTCTTTGTAAAATATCCTGACAAAGCAACCTAATGGAGTAAAGGTTTGTTTTAGCTTACAAGTCCAAGTTTAAATCTGTCATAGCAAAGAAATCACAGTGGCAGAAATTTGACAGAAATTTGACAGAAATGATCACATTGCTTCCATAGTCAATAGCAGAGAACAGGGAACTCCTATATTAGGTCAAGTCAGTGCTTAGTTTCCTCTCTCCTTGTCACTCAGTCCAGGCCCCAGCTGATGAAATGATGCTGTCCATATTCAGGGTGGATCCTCCCACCTCAATCCAGTTAAGAATATCTCACAAACACGTATGTGACCACAGGCCAACTTAATCCCTAGAAAGACACAGTTTCTCGATTGTGCTGGGTTTTCAGTCACAGGTACCATTAAGCCATCCTTCCCACTGCCATTATCATGGGGGTTTTGTTTTTTGTTTATTTTGTTTTGTTTTGCAATAGCACAGAAATTTAATAAAGGTTTTGTTTGTGCATATGTTTTATAAGAAAATAACAAATAAAAAATACTGTTTACTTCCATAGTCACTGGATTCTAGATGTCTTTACTTGCAGAATCTGACTTCAATAATTAACACCAATTAGAGTACCATTGATTTGGTGGCTTCTGGTGCTTTTACATATATTTTCTAATGGATCTTCCTACCATGACTCTGGTGGCTTGATTCCCATCTTAGTGAAAAGGAAACCAAAGAACTGGGCTTATTGATTCACCTTTTGTTTCCTGGTAGGTGAAAGCAGGCATCACTCATAACCATTTGGATACTCAGAGGTCTGCACTACATTTACCATCTAAATTATAGTGCCTCTTTATAAATACTAATTAAACTAATAATTCTCTCAATTTTACATTGTTCAAATTCTTTTTTTCCACGTACTTATAAAAGTGTTTCCTGAACAGCTAAATCTTATTTTGCAGCAAGAAAAATCAATACTTAAAAAATTATTACAAAAATTCTTTAATGCAATTATTGAAATCATTTGATTTGTTTTTGTATCAAACATTGTCACAATATATTCTATACATAAAATGCTTGATTATTTTTTACTTTCTCCTCACTCTCCTCAAGTTTTTTCTTTAAAAATTCTTTTTAACAGTGTGTGGTGATATTTTATTTGTGCTGAAATGTGATATTTTATTTGTGCTTGAATAAATAAAGCTTGCCTGGAGATCAGAGGAAAAAGCCAGCCATTATATTAAACAGAAGTCAGACAATGGTAGCACATGCCCATAATCGATCACTGAGGAGGCAGGGATCTGTCTGGATCTCTGTGAGTTCAAGGCCATACTGGGAACAGAGCCAGGTGTGGTAGCACATGCCTTTAATTCCAGCACTAGTTAACCATAGAGGTCTGGAGGTCCTTTAATTCCAGCACTAGTTAACCATAGAGGTCTGGAGGTCTGTACAGACAGACAGGAAGTGACAGAGCTGGGCAGGTAGAGGAAGTAATGTAGCTGGGCTGAGAGAGTCATTGGGAGAACAGAACAGAAAGGAATATAGGCATGGATATACAGGAATCGCTCTCTCTTTGAAAGCTGTGGAGTTTGTAAGGTGAGGTTAGCTGTTCCTATTCCTCTGTCAGGTTTTCACCTCTATATCTGGCTCTGTGTTTTTTATTTAATAAGACTATTTAGAAATTCATCTACAACACTGGCCATCATGACACATGGCTGTAATCCTGTCCCTCAGAAAATAGAGGCTGAAGAATCCCAAGTTAGACACTAGCCTGAGTTGTGAGACTGACTCAAAAGACTTTTCAAGGTGAAAATTAGTTTTTGTGAAATCTTAAGTCACATATCTGGGCACTAAACATTGGTGTATCTTTTAGATATGATTTTTGATAAGCAATTTATGTTTATTAATTAATTTTTTATTATTTCTCAGTTAATGTATATCATAATTCAAATATTCAAGTGATTCACTGCAAATGATTTAGACTAATGTCTTCAAAAAGTAAAGAAATATTGAATTGTTGATGTTTCTTAATGGGTTTCCTGTCAATGAAAGAAAATCAAAAGAAAAAAGAAAACAGTTAAGTCAAATCATTGGTAATTAATCATCCCTTAAAGGAATAAAAAACATGTCAGGACTTTTTTTTTTTTTCATTTACTATTGATTTTCCTAAGTAGCTCTCAGCTGAGAGTAGATTTTGAATTGCTAAGGAATATCTTGCAATGTCTAGACACGTTTTTGTTCTTGTGAATGTTACTGATGACATTCACAAATAGGTAAAGACAGTGGTAGTTATAAACATTACATAATGCACAGCACAGTCTCAAAATAAAATTTTATCCAGCCTTCAATTGCAATAGTACAATCTATGTCTGCATGATAGTAGTGACTATAACAAGTATTGATACAACGAAAGGCAACTGTCTCATAACTAAGAAAATGTCACTTAGACTAGATTATAAAGGGCTCTTGCTTTCCTTTCTCTCATATCTGATCTCCAGTGAAGTCATTTTCATTGTCAATGAATGCCTTATGCTCTAACTCCATCAATTACAACCTAACTACAGGACTTCTACTATAGCCAGCCATTTCTTGGTTTTGTACATCAATTCCATTGTTTTCTATTTTTCTTTTTGTTGTTGTTGTTCCTAAATTTTAATAAATACAAAACATTCCAGACCAATGTGNCTTAATCCTCCTCTTCCTCTTCGTTCTGGTTAATCTGGAAGTAGTGCAGCTTTTACTTAGCTCTCTTTGCTGTTGGCGACAACACACAGCCAGTCTCAGAGANTGTTCTCTAAATATTTTTTTGGTGAGGTATTTCAAATGCCTTTGGGAGAAAGGCATGTGGGAAATAACAGTGATCTTTCTCTTGCTCCGTTCGATGGTCACAACCCCTCCGCCAACATTCCCAGCTCTCCTGTTCACCTGGATTCTCTCCTGGAGGAACTGCTTGAAATTGGCAGCATCCATGATTCCATCTTCTACAGGGTGGGTGCAATCAAGGGTGAACTTCAAAACCTGCTTCTGTTTTTTTTTTTTGTCCCCCTCCCTTCTCCACTAGCTTTTTCATGTGTGTAATGGGGGCAGAGGAGGCTGAAAGGGAGGGGAGCCTCTTTCTTATTTTTCAATTACTCTTAAATTTTGGTAACGCCCATTTTGACATCCTGCAGGTTTGGAATATGCCTATTTCCTTTGTAAANTTCTGTTGCACTTCTTATGTCAAAGCTAGGGAAAGAGTCCCCTATATCCAAAAGGAAGGTGGGGATTAATTTGCCCAACACAGTTTTGTCCCAGACAGACCTCTAACCCACTGGAAAATGTCCCCCACACTGAGGCCTGATCTCTGTCATGCAGAATGTAGACTCAGATGTGAACTGCATTAGAAACATCCTGATAGGTGTACCAAGAGCATCTCAATCAATTCAACCAAATGCTAAACCACTCCACTTTCCCTTTCAGCAGCAGAGAGTTGGGCTTAGTGCCTCCTGAGCTATCCAAAAGAGTTAATGTAANGACTGAGAATAAAGGATGCTTTCCCAGCCATCTGAATATGCCTCCATTCAGCTAAATTGACATCCCGAATCAATTACCACACACAATGATAGACAAATAGATTAGTGCGACTGAATAATGAAATAAGAATAGGATGCAAACATGTACAGAAATGGTTTATGACAGGGATGGAATTACAAATCATCAGAGAAGGTGCTTGCAAATATCAAAATGTGCAGAAAGTGAATGAAATATTCAAACTCATATTCTAAAATCAGAAAGGAGACAGATATCCCTGCAAAAATTGATTTTCAGTTGACAAGGTTCAGCAGGATTTAGAACCTTAAAGTTCTAAAACAAAAGACAGAAGCTCATAAAAGCAAGAAATAAAACTCATTAAATAAAATTTGTATGGTATATTGCAACCACGGGGAGTATGCAAATAAAATTCTGAAATTACCAGCATGTTTTAGTGTATTTGCTGGTATTGATCTATAATTAAATGTTCATAGATATAAAATTATAAGGTACTTTGCAATACTTACAATAAAACACCCAATACTTAAGTGGAGACTTCGTTAAGCTTTATTGAAAAGCATTTGAAAAGATAAAACTAATGGGAGATTCATTGTGTTAATATTCATGAAGACTCAAAATCATGAAGATACTCACTGTCTTCAAATTTTATAGGAGTCCAATCAAAACCCATCAGAAGTTTTTATGCGAGTTGAAAAGCTTATTCTACACTGTGTGAAAGAAGCTAAGCACTGGTTGCCATGACAATTCTGTGAAGAAAACTGAGTAAAGGCCACTGGTCTTTTCAGATGGCATGATTTTTATAAAAGAATAGTTGCACAATGTTAATGTTATAGATTTAATACTTAAATATCATTGCAAAATAATTAAGGGCATAGGGAAACATTTACACACACAAGCACACATACATATTTTACTTTGATTTCAGATAACAAGAGATGGGGGCAGTGAGATGACTCAGCCAATAAAGACACCAGCCACTAAGTCTGAAGATCTAAGTTCAATCCCCAGGCACCATATAGTGAAAGTAGAGACCAGACGTCTGAAACTTGTTCTCCAGCCTCCAATCTTGCACCTTGAAAGGTATGTATTCTCACCTATACATACACACACAAGTCCACAAAAATAAAATTTAAAGTGTACTAAAACTTTCAAATACAAAATAAGACAAAAATATATAATAGATGTTTGATTGGATAAGTTAAATTCATAAGCTATATTGAGATGTCAGAGGATATGACCATTACATATTATTTTATTAAAAAGTCATGTTGCCTAAAACAACACAGCTATATTTCATTATTGAAGTATAAACTCTGTAAATTGTGTGTATCTGTAATCTTGTATCCAAGGTTCATATATCTATGTAGAAGAGCAACTTCAGTAAACTGACTGAAGATGAACAGGTCAGACATGCACCTGTTTTTGTGTGTATGTGGCAGGATTATGGTGTCATGTGGTATCCTTATTTTTCCAAATATTCTTTGATATTTATTACTGTTTTAAATAAATTCGTGAAAATCCTNTAAGTTTGTAAAAAATTTAGTACATAGGAAAATTGCTCAGAAATTTAAAAAATCTTTAAAAAGTCTTTATAAGACAATATGGTATGTATCCTTTATATTTCTAAGGCAAGATCTCTCTCTTTACACACACAGACACACATACACACATATGTTTTGTTCCATTTTATAACATTTCCCCTATGATAATTTCAATTTACAATTTTTTTCTTATTTTCTTTATTAATNTAAATAAATATCAAAACAACTTTGATGTGGCATAATTTTGTTAATGATAGGTAAGAAGGCACAAACCTTTAATCACCACACTGAGGAAGCAGAGGTAGGTGGATGTTTGTGAGTGCAAGTTCAACCTGGCTTATATAGCTAATTACAGGCCAGCCTGAAATACATAATGAGACTT
>LZPO01088175.1:11974-22874 GCA_001675575.1 Neotoma lepida | reverse complement strand
GTGTGTGTGTGTGTGTGTGTGTGTGTGTGTGTGTGTGTGTGTGTGTGTGTGTGTGAGAGAGAGATTATCTGTTATTTTCTTGATTCCATTAAGGAAAGCATTCATTCCACAAATGAGTTCATCAGTCAAACGAGGGCTACTGTGGTTAAAATCTGTGAAGATGCAAAGCACACAGAGAGGAAGACAAAGACAAACAAATGACCAAATGAGAAACACTGAGTGAATATGACCAGGTAATTACAAAGTTCTCATTTTATGACTGGAGGAGAAAGGGCAATGACAAACAACGGGCCTGACCTCAAGGGTTCTGTCACCGCCGCAGCCATGAAGAGCTGCAAACTGAATCACCCAGCGTGCCATCTGAGGCTAGGCTTTTCAACATTTTATTGCAGCTAAATTTCCCTATGTGTAGAATATCAAATTAAATGCAGTATAAAAATGCATATGGTTCTTTGGGGTATAATAAAGTGGACTCATGAAGCTGAAGTTCATTTGCCTGTTTTGTGAACTTGGGCCCATTTTCTTTAATGATAGCTCTGGCCTGGGCAGAAGAATTGGTCAGGACTTCCACAAAACATTTTGTCNTCTCTTTGTGGCAGAGTGTCATGTAGACAGGAATTAGATGAGCAATTAAGCTCATCTAATAAGAAATCTTGGTAATATTTCAAACCCATTTGTCTCAGGTACTAGGAGCCTTTTCATACTACATGAAGGAAAATAGTTTAAAGTACCAATTTTTCTGCTTGGAATTAACTTTCCTAAGTCAAGAGAAAGAGAGTTGTCAGAGTAGAAAAACAAAAATACACAAGAAAATTCCAAGAACCATTAAGCCTCAATGAAAATCCCAAAGACCCCAAATTCTTGACAATGTTTCCCATGTTGCTCATCTCAGTATGAAGACTGGTCTTTGGTCTCAGTCTCTAAGGCAATTTCTCTACTTTCCACCAACAATGTTAAGACATCAGACATTATCCTCATGAACATCTGCCAGGATTTCTACTGAGCATTGTGGTACCCATAAAGCTACAGCTTGATATCCCATTGTGTTGCTGGCTTAATGAATGAAAATTCTCTAATTTTCTATACAGCTGTTTGCTCGGCCCATTTCTGAGATAGGTGACAAGTGCCAGAGCTGAGATTTAAAGCTTATATCTTAATTCTGAACTGGTTATGATCATCACTAATTGTCAGGATGCTGATTTGACATCTGCAGACCTTTGAAGCACGCCAGGCACAAAGTCAAGCAGGGATTTGTGGCTGGAATTTTCCCCAGCAGGTTGGGTAGTTTGCAATTTTCTGTTTAGGTAGGGGATGGAAGATTGCCGTTCCTCTAACAATCTCAACACAAAACACTTCTGACATGCTCTTATTCTAAGATAGTTGACAAGCAGGATGTTACTTTGTTAGATGATATCATTTCCAAGAACCATAAATGTTCATACTGCTCACCCCATGCTTCCATTTTCTTTGCTACAGAATCTATTTCTCTTTCAGTCTTTCTTTCTGAGAGGCCTATTTCTTGTCATTCCTCTTCATGGCATATATGAAACCATAATTACATGATGAATGGAGAAGGGATTATTCTTATTATGTGATTGATTACCACCCCATGCATGCACGTGGAAACCAGAGGTCAGCATTGGATATCTTCCTCATTCACTCTGCCTTTCCTCAACTATGTTTTTGAGACAGAGTTTCACCATGTAACTCTGCCTGGCCTGGAATGCACAGAAATCCAACTGTCTCTGTCTCCTAAGTGCTAGGACTTAAGGTGTACACCACTGAGCTTTGCTTTCCACCTTATTTTCTGAGACAGGGTCTCTCACCAAACTTGGAGCTCATGGACCAAGGAACTCCAGTGGCACACATGACCAGTCTCCTCTAGGGTTACAACACACACTTCTACTTACAGCTTTTATCATTATCGTTATTCTTGTTGTTAACCTGAGTGTTAGGGATCTGAGCTAAATCATCGACCCTTGCATGGTAAGCATTTCATCTACTGAATTATCATTCCAGCACCTCAGTTGAAAATTTTAATCTCTGGGTTGCTTTTTCTGTGATTTTATTATTTTCAAACAATTTTTGTTCTTTTGAAGCAATTTCCATTGTTTTTGTCACTGGAAAAAAAATCTATAATTTCTTTAAAACCAGTTTACATTTCATATCCTATGTCATGTTCCCATGAAAATTTAGACACTTGTTTTTCTATACAGCTATGCTAAGTCTCATGTGCTAATATATTGCAGTAGTTTATGTAAACACAGATTATGATATTAGCTTGTCTGTGCCTCCTAAGAAAATTAAGTTGTTTCTCTTCGGAAAATTTTGTGTGTATTTTTTTAAAGCTTTTTGAGAAACCCTGTTGTCCAGGCTGGCCTTGAACGTACAATATAGGAAAGTTGTCTTTCAATTTATGGGAATCCTCCTACTTTAAACCCTAGAGCTGACTTTTGTATCAGAAGTACAATGTCTGTCTCTAGTAAACAGAATATAAATATCTTATCTCCTCCCTTTTATTTAGTTTGTGATTTAACAAAAACTCTATCCAAGAGGTGGATAGATGGCTAAGAAGTTAAGAGCACATACATGCTGCTCTTGCTGAGGATATGAGTATAGTTCTCAGGACCAACTTCACGTGACTTACTACTGCTTGTAACACTAGCTCCAGGGTATCTGATGTCCGTTTCTGGCCCCTTTGACAACTGCACTCTTGTGTATATACCCGACAAGAACCCAAATGAATACACATAATTAAAAAGCAGAAACAAAAATTTAAGTTCTAAATATGAAGACGTTGTTTTATTTTTCTTTAGATAGAATGTGATATATGTGTTGAAGTTATACTCATCAACATCAATCAGTGTTAACTATTTCCTCTCCACATTCCAAACGGCTCTAAAACATCTCTAATGCCACTAAATGGAGCTTTGTTTTTTATTTTAAGATGCCTCACAAAACTCTTTGAGAGATATTTCATAGTAAATGTATTTTCATCAAATACAAAACAGGGTCACTTGTTCCAGTTTGAGAATATTGTTGTAAAAAATTAAAGAGTAGTGATGAGCATGTGTTTTTCTTTGCAATGGCTGTATTGTAGCATTTGTGACTATGCTGATTTTGTTGAAGTCTACTTAAACCACAATATTATCTGAAATATAGTCTGTATCTGCTTAAGCATAAAACTATTTCTGATAAAACTTAGATGGGGCAGTCTCTGACTTTTTTTTTATTATTTTGAATAGCCGTTTAGAGTTGTAAAGGGAGTAATAAGAAATTTTGTTCCACTAAAATTAGGAATAAGACAAGGCTGTCCACTCTCCCCATATTTATTTAATACAGTACTTGAAGTTCTAGCTGGAGCAATAAGAAAATAGAAGGAGATCAGGGGGCTACAACTGGCAAAGGAAGAAATCAAACTATCACTATTCACAGATGACATGATAATACACATAAGCGACCCCAAATATTCTACCTGGGAATGCCTACAGTTGATAAACATCTTCATTGAAGTTGCTGATATAAGATTAACCCCCCCAAAAAATCAGTAGCCCTCCTATATACAAATGGCAAATGAACTGAGAAAGAAATCAGTGAAACGACACCCCTCACAAAAGCCACAAACAATATAACATATATTGAAGTAACTAATATATACAAGTGAAAGACCTGTGTGACAAGAACTTCAAGTCTTTGAGGAAAGAAATTGAAGAAGATATTGGAAGATGGAAATATCTATGATGCTCATGGATAAGTAGGATTAACATACTAAAAACGGACTTCTTACCAAAAGCAATCTACAGATTCAACACAATCCCAATCAAAATTCCAAACAGAATTCTTTATAGAACTTGAAAGAACAACACTCAACTTCATATGGCAAAGCAAAGCAAAACAAAACAAAGGAAAAAACCCAAGGATAACTAAAACAATTCTATACAATGAAAGAACTTCTGCAGATAACAACATCCCTGATTTCAAGCTGTAATACAGAGCTATACTTTAAAAAAATACAAAACAACAAAAACAAACAAACAAACATGGAATTGGCATGAAAACAATAAGTTGATAAATGGTTTTTAATCAAAGACCTGGACATCAATCTGCAAATCTATGAACACCTAATTTTGATAAAGAAGAAGAAATATACAATGGGGAAAAAAAAGAAAGCATCTTCAACAAATGATGCTGGTCTAAGTGGGTATCTGCATGTAGAAGAGTGAAAAGCTACAATAGCACACTAGAAATTCATAGTAGGAAACAGCTAATAATCAAAAGCCAATATCACCAAGACTCCTTGAGCCTCAGTTTGACCTCTGGAAGGCCCTTGGATGCTGAGATATGCAAGAGGGTCCTCATCTTCACTGGTTTCATGTATCATGTAAGCAGCTTCCTTTTTAGAACATAATTGTATGTATGTGAAGTGCCATTTTCACCCTCTTGCCTGCAGACATTCTTCCCATCCCACATATAAGGATATGGAGTGCTTTTCTCTAACTCACATCACTTTTATTCCCTGCTTGGAGGACATGCTAGTCTCTTCCCAATGGTTCTCTCTGGTGTTTCTGTGTACAGTAAAAATGCAAATTTTTCTCAAAGCTCTTGAAACAAAACAAGCAAAAAACATAAACAAACAAAAAGTCCCACAAGGATGTAAGCATTTGCCCCACTACATTTTTGCATGAGGAAGAATATGCAGACAACCTTTTTGTTGTTGTTGTTTGTTGTTCNAAGAAAGTGTAGACACTCTGGAATTGGAGGAAGGGCTGTGATAAAATTCACAGGAATCACCTCATGCTTCCACCCTTCTGTTATAAACAAATAAATCAATGACAACTTGAGCCATTAATGTAGATGAGATTATTTACTTCATTACAAGTAATGGTTTAGCAACTCTTTAATTGAGTTAATTTAATTTTACTTTTTAGTTGTTGTTTTCTCAATTTTTTAACAGCTCAATTTCCCCTAAGTTTCTTTTCCTTTATGTGTTGATTGCCAGTATTTTCATCATTAAAATTTTTATTATATACTTTTTAAAAACCTTTTTGATTAAATCAGTTTTCTCATCTCCTTTAACAAATCTGATTTATTTATTTATTTATTTATTTATTTATTTATTTATTTATTTATTCATTCATTTATTCCTGATTCTCATATCTGTTTCCTGTCTGAGAGGTCCCTCTGATTGTTCCAGTTGA
This sequence comes from Neotoma lepida, assembly GCA_001675575.1. Classification (NCBI taxonomy): domain Eukaryota; kingdom Metazoa; phylum Chordata; class Mammalia; order Rodentia; family Cricetidae; genus Neotoma; species Neotoma lepida. The sequence goes on along the minus strand of LZPO01088175.1, from coordinate 17,676 downwards.
ATAAATCCTGTCACTTCCCAGGCGAGTCTTTGAGAGCATTTTAAATTCTTTTACAACCTGTAGTTAGGCTTATATTGTCAAATGTTTTTAGAAACATTTTGGTTTATGTCATTGTTTGTATTTTCTTTTATGAGTCACCTCAATCAGCCTTGAATTTTGGATTCTCCTCCTTTAGCCTCCTCTATGTGCATCACCAAGTCTGGCTCTCTTTGGATAATTTAATTGTGAGAACCTTTGTGTTGTCAAATANTTTATTATATATAAATTGTGTTCAGCTTTCAGAGTCTTTGTTCCAAGGAAGAACAAGTTTGTTCATTTTCATCCTCCCCTGGACATTCCTGTTGTTATTTTTTTCTCTCTTGTCATTGTGTGTGCAGGTGGTTGGTAGACCAGATGTCCCAGTGGGCCAAACAGTTCCAGTTCTCTTAGTCTCTATTAATGACTTCTGTATTTATGATTCTGAAACAAGAAGTTCAGTAACCACCTGCTACTCATCAATTGCTGAAAGATCTCTCCTACAAAACTTAAAATTGCCACACAAGCCTGAAAACTTCACTTCAGTTCTCAAAATCCATGGTGGAAGGGAAGAATTGATTCCTCAAAAGTTGTCACCTGACCATTCAGGTCATTCTCTCTCTCTCTCTCTCTCTCTCTCTCTCTCTCTCTCTCTCNACACACACACACACACACACACACACACACACATGTCCATGCACTCCAACACAATACACACCCACAAAAATAAATAAAACTTTTAAAAGAACCAGGGTAAATATTTCCTCTTATAAATAAGAAAATAGAACTTAGCAGCTTGTATAGAGTTAATAGCAACTATGGCAAAGCAGTGACTCAAATCCAGGCATTCTACTGCCAGTCAAGGGTAAACCCAAATATACCAGAGAGCCATGGCTGCTGTGTATATTTCAGTTCTATGAAGCCTTTGTCGTTTTTTTTTGTTTGTTTATTTTTTTTTTGTTTTGTTTTCAGGAAAAATTAAGGGCCATTCATGCTGCTCCAAGCCAATAGCTTTTAAAATTTTATCTTAAAAATTCAAAGAATGAAACTTGAATGTGACACCAGAATGTAAGGTAAGGGAGAATATTTTTGTAGATTCATCAAATTTGTACTTAAAAGAAAGAGAGAAAAGCCAGAGGTCCTGTATAGCAATGTGTATCCAGGAAATAGGGCACAATTGAGGTGCTGGTGTGGAGGGGTTTTTGTAGGACTTAAAGCAAAAACAGATGAGGTATGGGTAAGAGGACACACTGGTCCTCATGTAGACCTTCCAGGCAAGAGTAAGATATATGCAAAGATCCAAGAACCAGAACTGTCCTGCAGCATCATGACCTCTAGCAAGGACATGCACAGAACTGCTGCTCTATCTGACCCATTTCTATTTCCTGTTTTCATCAGTAACAGCTGAGTGATAAGAAGTGATCAGACTATGGACATACTAACTGGCAAATATAGCTAACAGGCTTTGTCAAAGGTTTGAGAATAGCATGTGAGCGATCTCAACAATGACCTCAAGGATTGGGGCCTGAACAACAAAGCCATACCTTTTGGTTTTCTCTTCATGTAGATATGAACCAGATACATTGGTTTATTTTTTAATGCTAATTTTTCCATACATTACATTTTACTTTTTTTTTAACTTATTGATTATTTGTGGATTTCACACCATCGTCATGTATCACAATCCCATTCATCTCCCAATCCCTTTATATCCACCCTCTGCCCTTCAACCTTATCCTCCAAATAAAATAAAATTAAAAAAAAATGAAAAACCAATCAACCAACAAAACAAACAGGAAAAAGAAAATCTCAGTGTAGAAGCTATCCTGTGGCTCAATGGGTCATACAGAATACCCTTCAGTCCATACATCTTTACTTGTAAGTGTTCATTGCAAATGAGTCATTGATCTGGTTCAAGGCCTCTTTGGCTTCTGCTACACTATCCATACTGGTTCCTCCCTGGGACTCCTCTTGGATATCCTTTTGTTGTCCTGTGTCATGGAGATTCTGTAGCTTTGGATCTGCGGGATTAGCCCCTACACATGCTTCAGCAGTTCATAGATGAGATGAATTTTGGGGTGGGGTAACTCAGGCCTGATTCTGGGCCTAGGTGACAGCCTGTTTGGTCAGCCTACCAGTTCAGCAACATGTTCATCACCAGGGTGAGCTCTCTGAGCTCTCCAGGACTGCCCTGCTTGCTCACCCAATGGAACAGGCAGCAAAGAGCAAGGCCAGTTCTGCTTTCATGCCCTCAGGTCCAGCTCATGTGTTTTGTGAGCTATTGTTTTGCCCAGGCAAGATGCAGGGCCCACTCTCCCAAGAGCTGCATTGGTGAGGGGCAGAGACAGCTCGCTCTCTATCTCTCTGATGTACCAGAGGCTAGCTCTCCAGCCAGGTGCAGGTGGCAAGGGGCATGGGGGGGGAGGGTATCTTTGCCTCACCCATGCAACTACAGGGCATATGAGAAGGGGGGCAGGACCAGCTTATCTGGTTCCCTGCCAGCAGGGTCAGCTCTATGTAGCTGCCCCTGTGAGGTACAGGGCTTGTTCTCCCCAGTGCTGTAGCCATTTAGGGGCAGGGCCAGCTAGTCCTACTCTCATGACCTCAGGGCCAGATCTCTCACCCACCATAGGTGATGAAGGCCCAGGGAGGGAGGAGGGAATCTCTCCCTCATCCACCCACTCCACTGTATGTTAGATGAGGGGTAGGACCAGATCTTCCATGCACATTCATCGGGCCAGGGTAGGTGCAGGGCTTTTTGTCCCAAGTGAGTGCTGCAGCCAATGAAAGGCAGGGTCAGCTCTCCCACTCTTGTGACCCCAGGACAAACTTTCCTGTCTGCAGTAGGTAGTGAGGGGCAACGGGGCATCTTTCCTCACCCATGCCACCAGGTGACAGACAAGTAGCGGAACTACCACTTCCTCATGCTTTCAGGGCTAGCTCACCCATACCCCTGACTGTTAACAGAGTAAGCTCTACTGTGCTGCCCAGGAGAGACTCAGGGCCTGGTCTCCTGAGTGCTGCAGTTGGTGAGAGGCAGGGCCAGTTCTTCCTAGTGTTGGAGCCACTGGGGGGGGAGGGGCAACTCTCTGTAGCCCTATCCTCGATGCCTTCAGTGGAAATAGGAGCCATGAACACTAACAGACCATGGCTGCAGCCTGGCCACAGAACCAGACATGGCCCTTGGCAACAGCCCAGGCTGCAACAACCCATGTGTGGTAGTTTGAAGGTAATTGGCCCCCATAAGCTCATAGGGAGTGGCACTATTAGGAGGTATGGCCTTGTTGCAGTATGTGAGGTCTTGTAGGAGGAAGTGTATAGCTGTGGAGGTGGGCTTTGACGTGTCATATATATATGCTCAAGCTACTCCAAGTAAGACAGTTGACTTCCTGTTGCCTCAAGATGTAGGACTCTCAGCTACTTCCTTAGCACCATGTCTGCCTCCATGCTGCCATGTCCCACCATGATGACAATGGACTGAACCTATGCACTGTAATCAAGCCACTTCAATTAAATGTTTTCCTTTATAAAAGTTGCCATGGTCATGGTGTCCCTTGACAGCAATAGAAACCCTAACTAAGACACTATACAATATATTTTCATCAACTACTTTGACTTCTCCCAACACTTCTGAGATCCTATTAGTAATCCTAAATTTCATTCTCTCTCTCCTCAACAAAAACAAAATAAAAAATAAAAATAAAAACACACAAAACCCAATAAAAGAAAAAATACCAAAACTAAAACAAAAGGCCCACACACAAAAACAAATAAACATAAAATTCATTTTGTGTTGCTACATTGATTTAAATAGCTGCTTAATGTACTACAATAAGGATTCAGCTCAGTTTCTTTATTCTCTTACCAATAGAAAGTGGTTTTCAATTTTTATTTAACACCTTAAATAATACTTTAATTTGTTTAACTCTATACATTCTTCTTTCTGACTCTAGGCCATGACCATTTCTTTTTATAGTTTTAATTATCTACTTATGCTTGAAGATCTTTTCTCTGTACCTTTACATTTAAGTTTAAACAACTCAAGAATGTCTCTCACAAAGTCTGAAAACTCACTCTTTTTTAAATAAGTCAAGGAAATTAGCATTTCCTCCATATTCCAATCTCTCCATGTGTCTAATGTCAGTGGGTGCTTCACTGTGAGAGGTAAAACTATTACATAGAGTACCCTTCTTCTTTAGTTAAGATCAGTTGTTAAACATAGTTGATCTGAGATCTCTCATCTCTACTTTTAAAAATTTTTGTCTCTAGCTTTTTTTCAGTGCAGTTGAATTTCTTCCCCCTTGCCTATTGCAAGACCCTTATATGAGAACCACCTTCGGTTTTACTTTGACAACATGAATTTCTCAAAGTTGGAGCTCAGAACTCACTAAAAAAAAAAAAAAATACCCAGCCAGAAAAACATCCTTTCTACATCATTATAATCTCTAGCTGTGGGAAGTGATATTGAATTCTGCATTGAAAACTAACTTTAGGGCTCCGGTAATGACTCAGTGGATAAAGTGATTTCTAGGCAAGCAAGAGGACAATGTTTGGATCCCCAACATTCCCAAAAATGTCTTCCAGTCATGGTGACCTATAATCCCACTGTTCTAGAGGCAGAGAGAGGAGATCCCTTGCACAAAATGTCTAGCTGAATCAGCAAGCCCTGGGTTCACCCATAGACTCAGCCTCAGTATAGAAAATAGAGGGGTGATGGAAGAAGACACCCCAAGTCAACTTCTGGTCTCCACACTCCTGTGCATGCATGTTCATGCATACCTATAATCTATATTTTTAGAGTACAGAATGCTCCTTGTTGTCTACCAATGATTATTTGATTAAGAATGTGAGCTAATGGCAGCAAATGTAGCCGAGCATTGCACTTCAAGTACAGTACTTCATTATTATTATTACTGTGATTCATTTTCAATGACTTCTTTATCAATTTTGTGCTTTTGCTTTCAAAATTCCAGTGTGGAATTTCTAGAAACTATTTAAAAGTACTTCAAGAAGCCATCTCTGAGAGACAGGATGAAAAAGAAACAACTTCTTCACTGAGGCTCTCTAAAGCTTTAAGAAGGTTGGCCTTCAGAATAATTTAGATTGTAGGAATATGAACAGCGACACTTGAAACCATTTGACACCATGACTTGAAGTTTAAGTGCTAAATATCATCAAAGGTCACAGACGTTTGAGGATTTGTTCAATACTAAAAGTATATGTGCTGAAGTTGTAAGAAAAAATATTCTCTACCAGGCATAGTTCTATAAGGCAAAATAAGTAAGTGAATGACATTCCTTATAGATGATAGTGTCATTGGCTCAAGTGAGAGTCTTCCTTGCTCACCTTCTCTCCTGTGCTCTCTGCTGTGAAACAGGAAGAAGGAATGAAAGGGTCCTTTGCAGCTGGTTGCTTCCCAGCCTCAGATTAGGACATGTGGATAGCTTATGTCAGTTTACCAAGGTACAAATGGAATTGTCTGGGCAAATAAGACCCTGGCTGATGAAGATGATGGATCCTTCTTGTGTGGGTATCCTCTTTGGCTAAATTCATGTCAGTTCTTTGACAGAAATAGTATGGTTGAGGGTTAGTACCTCCTTTTATAAATGTTTTAGTTAGTAGTTGCTAATACCTTTTGATTCAGACAAGATGTATGTCTTAGAATTTTTAATGCTGTTATAAAACAC